>BMAT01008376.1:134665-147163 GCA_019649035.1 Elysia marginata | reverse complement strand
GGGGGAGGGTCTGAAAAATGGGCAAAATCGATCCACATGGTTTGTGAACGGCCCCGAAGTCCTCATGAGTTAGCGAGTCATTGAAATTGAAGTAACATTTTAAGCAGAGCTTCTCTACTTCTCTCTCCATCACTAATTGCAAATAACCAATAATTCTACTATTGTAATAATTTTAAGTAATTGTGGACATTTGGATGGATTCATGTGTACTTTTTTCTTTTACAAACTTCCACGTGTATGTTTTAAAACTTTGTTTTCTTATCAACAAAGGATATCCTCTTTTGACAGGGTTTGTGATTGAATCAGAAAGTGAAAAGAGATTTTGAAAATTTATTTCAAAATTAATTGATAAATGTTCTTTTTCCCGTGTGTGTATCTGCCAGCTCTAGTGCCGGATGAAGTGAAGAAAGAGTTGCTACAGAGAATACGCACATTTCTGGCTCAGCAATCCAACATGTGAAGGACATTCCCTCCCATTGTGTAACCTTGTTATTTTTATGCCCAAACTCAATCTCTATGGTAAATTTAGTTCTTTAGTGTGCTAAGGTTATGGCTTAAGTCGTTTTAATGTTAAATACTTTTTGAGAATAACACCATATTTTATTGTGTAGTAGGCTTTAAGCAACAGAGGTTTTAAAATTGTCAACGTGTCTGACCTTCACTTGTCAGCAGTGAATTTTTGTCCCTCTAATAATGAATGTAAATAGGGCCTTTACACCGACTGGCATATGCAAAAGTCAATACCTTGAAATCCAAAATGACTTATTGACTTCACAGAGTAGCCTACAAAAGTATAAAGAATCAATTAAATAGGGACTTTCACACGAGGTTAACTTAAAGGAAGAGTTTTTCTTTAGGTTGAAATCCATTCTGACTTTACTAAGATCATATCATATCAAGCATATTAATACATAATCGAGAGTATGCTACTGGTCTCATCTAATTTGACTTGAGGCATTATCTTAGCTCACCAACAAAATATACATCACACCCAATTAATCATAGATCTGATGCTTCCAGTTTGCAATATTGAATGTTTGCTGTGTATTGAGAAGGTGATGATTATGTTAATGTACATATATTTACATTCATTGGTTTCATCGTCATTTACTAATCTTATGAACACCAAGACAAAATACCAATGGGTCCAGAATCATTTAGTTTTAGAAATGATTAACTAACCTCTATTAGGAAACTCATTTAAGTTTACACTCTTTTGCAAACTCAATTCCTTTCCTTTGTTCTCTGTGTTTGTTGTTTATGGCTAAGTGTTGGTGTGCTTCCGGATTTAAATGGTTGCCTTTGGTGCGATTTGGATCTTCCTGTTCAAGTAAGCGAGTCGCTTAGAGAAGCTAGGCAAGGACCTTTGCCATGAAACTCCTTTTTTAAGGAGCGTAGTGGCGACATGGTTTAAGCTATGTTTCTCTAAGTGGCAAGGCGGTGGGTGCCGAAGCATCTATAAGTCGAAGGTTCGAGTCATACCAAAGGCAGACATTTCGGGCATTTCCACTAAAAAGCCTCTCCACTGCTAGTTTTATACCTTTACAATATTTCAATCAATTCCTTTCCGCAATTGGTGGGGAAATGTGAACTTTTGGTAAGTCGTACCTGGATTTCAATTGCTAGTCATCTCCACAATTCAGACAAGCCCTGATATTTCAAACTTGATGGGAATAAAACTTTACTTCTGATCATCCCAAAATCGAACAATTAGTTTTACATCCTCTAAGCTTTCTGAGAATGCTTATACAGGGACCCGAAATTGAGTTATGAATATACATGGCAAAAGAAAGATGATATTGGAAATCTGAATTGGTAATGCAAATATTCTAATTATCCATGTTCAGTTATTTGGACTGGACTGTATCAAATATTAGGGTAGACTTTTGTTTTCAACAAGCCTCCAGAGTGACGTAAAAATTAATTTGTAAGTGTTTTCTCATTACTGTTTTGTATTGGATGGTTTAAAAATTCAGATTGCTCAGAAACTTACCTCCTTTGTTCAAAAGTTATGTAATTAATTTGCAATGCCCTATTTTGAGGTTTTTATCATGTCTTGCAACCGCTCCAAATGAGTCTTAAGTCGAATTGGAAAATATTTAGATATTGGTACCACAGAAAAGCTAATTTTCTCTTCTTTCAAATACAACAAACAGAAAAGCTCTATCATGCCTCTGTATGACGTTATAGCCGTTTGAAGTTGGCAGGGTTAGGATTTGTGAAATTTTTTGAAAGGGAAAAAATAGTGTTTAAAGTTTCGACAACTATGAAGGTGTTGAGGCCTTAGCAACCCTACCAACTAAAATTAAACACATAAAACATAACATTTCAACATGAATTAGTTGTGAAAGCTGTTTATAAATGGTTTAGCTTCAATATCCAAAATATATAAATTTTGACTTCTTAACACCTAAAACTTTAAAAACCTATATCTCAAAGTTAAGCCATTCAACTTACAACTCATTTGGACAGGATGCGAGACATATACTTTTTGTTCACATTTCATTATGATATGGATTCCCTTGCAAACTGAGTTTGATGATATGTGTTCTGCATATAGCTCTGAATGGTTCTGAAATATTAATGTAGTTTTGACGTTTAACTGATTTGTTGTTTGTATGGATACTTGTTTACAAGAGAGACTTTTTATTCATGGAGCATGCATAATCATTGCAGCAAATCAACCGATTTGTAAAACTCATGAATTATTGTACGCAATTTGATGTGATATAAAGCGAATACATTGCTCAGTTGCTATTTTAAAAGAACGGAAACAAATTTAGTCTTGCAAAGTATCATTTAGTCTTGATTTAAAAACCTGTCAGAGTTAACACTGCTGATTAAACTATGACATGAAGTGACAATGTTTTTTCAGTTTTCTTGTTGTGACCTTTGTGATAAACTGTTGTTGATATAAAACTTCTCTTATAAACATAATTAGCAAAGTTTTTAAGTATTGAAAATGTTTGTCTCTTGTCTTTGACAATGTATCTTTTAAAGTCTGTCAATTTTTTAAAAGTTTGTTTTTAGAAATGTGATTGGTCTGACAAACAATGGCCTGGGATAGCCTATAACACCAGGACTATACTATGACTGCCATTAGCCTAGCCATCTGAAGGTGGTTTAGAATCAAAGTAGGTTTGTCGTCCCACCATTGAACCAGTCCAAAAGAGTCAATTTTTACAATACAAGGTGTTGATATTTTGAACAATGTATATTTTTTTAGCTTCCATGGGTAAAAATTGTATGAAATTCTCAAACGTTTTTGCAATCATAGTAGAGCCTCCCTCTTTTAATTTAAACTATTGAGAAAAAGAGGGATAGATCGGTAAATTTCCAACAATAGACTCATTAGGACTAATCGCAAGAGATTTTCTGTTTTTGAGAATTGGTTTGAAAAACTGAGTGAAACTGCACAGACAAAACAGGTTACAAGAAAAAAAAAACAAACCAACAAAACATCTAGAACAACTTTGTGAAGGAAAGGTGGTATAGATTTAATGAATTGGTTATATATTTTGATAAAAGCGCAATAAATTCAAAAGGCTAAATATAAAAACTAGGGCTATACACTGATCATTTCTCCAGCACAAAAAATATTTCAGTTTAGTACACATAGTAATGCAAGTGATGTATTGTACATTCTTTTTAACTTTTCGTATATTAAATTTAGTTTCAAAGATTTAAATTAAAGGAAAAAAACTCTTATTAAGTAAAATTTTGAGTGTGCATCCAGGAAATCCCCCAACACAGACATCATGAAATGTTTTGAGCTTTACACATTTTTCACTTCTGCACTTTTACTGTGCATTTTGCTTGAGTCTTTTTCACTGTATATTTGAGGCAAAATTTATGCCAGTTTTAATACCGATATACTTGTTCAATTTGTCTAGAACTAGAAAAGTTTTGGCTCTACTGCAAAACATTTTTCGACAGGCAAACAGGCACAATATTTCAAGCAGAGTATTGACAAAACACAATTTAATATTACATTTACATGAGGTTTTGGGATGAAAAAAATTGATCTGAATCAATTTTTAAAAAATTTTTGAAGTTGTTTCCCCAGTAGGCCTATATCATGTTCTTTGATTGAATGTTTTCTACATGTATGTTAATTCAGTCCCCGATTCAAAGTTGAGATAGATGAAAACTCTCTGGACTCAGTAGACAAGTAAAATGATAATTCAAGATGTTTGTAAGGTAAGCTTCAAAACAATGTTTGTAGTATAAGTCATACTGTATGGCTTTTGAAATGAGGAAGCTTCTCCCATGTCAGAATCTACATGAATTAAGTTCAGTGCATTCTCACCACCATTGGTGATGCTACTGATACTGCTAGTGTAGGAAAGATTGAGGGATATTTCAAAACGAAAAATATTCCATTATTTGCGTATTGCATGTATAGTAGAACCCATCAATGAAGACCGCCCCTTTCATGTGACTAAATTAGAGGACATCCTTTATATGGGTATACATATAATAATCTAAACCCTGAACAAAAAGACCCCCTAATTATAGTTATAAGACTTGTTTTTACAAACAATTATCTTAGTTATCTAAGGGGTGCCACTGGACATAGAGGTGGCAAAGTATTTGCTCAATTCTGTTGATAGCCAAAATACTTTTTTAATGTAACTATTCTTCAAGGCAGTGACTGAGCTAAGTATAACAGTGTAGAGTACCGGTATTCTTTATAAACCTGATGGTTTCAATAATGCACATGTATGATGTGTAACAGTACCAATGGTTCTAGCCAGAGCCAGCCTGGTTTGAGCAAAATTTTAACCTACAAAACGATAACAGGTTCTATTGAGCATATAAAAGAAAAATTTGAGCAATCTGAGAGTGTTTATCACATTACTTAGATGTGGAAATATACATTAAATTGGATATGGCAAGAAGCTGCGTCGGACAGTCTCTCTGTGTGTCTCTGAGTTCTCTCCTTGCAGCTATTTTCAAATTACATTACAAGGCAATAATATTTTGAATAAAAGATTTTTCTGAGCTTTTGAACATTGAGAAGTTAATGAAATTGTCAAAACTTTCTGAGAAGAAAGAACTTCTTTCCATTTTAAAATGAAGAGAAAAAAAGTGTTTTCTCACAAAAAAAAAGTTTTCGACATTTGACTTATTCGTATAAGTCTGAAGACATAATGAATTTGAGCTGACTGATGACTATTGAAACTCCTTAAAAGTGTTGCCTCTTAAACAATTGTAATGTATATACGTGTATTCTAAGTATGCATTTAGAAAACTAAATATTAAAAATTTTATTCTTAAAAATTTATTTCTTTACCATACATTCTAACATCCCATAAAGGATAAAACAAACAAAAAACGTATCAGTAAAAATTAAAATGCATTCGTACTCACTGTACTAATTATAATGCCAGGTATTAAAGATTGCGTACAGTGCAGTCCGTTTATGTCGAAGTGCTTGGTGACAGCTCATTCAGTTTTAAATAACAGAAATTAGAATTAAAGAGTACTTGACAAAGAAAAAAACAATCAGTTGAATCCTAAAATAGATTAAGATATTCAGAGTTCCAGCTTAAATGGACTCAGCTGTCTTTATATATCTTGATGGTAATTCTACAATTGTTCATATACAGCAAACTATCAATGTGAAGACAATGAGTAATTACAAGCTGATGTTAATTTTACTACATTTTAACATTCAACGTACCGAAAAGTATACAGATTACTTCCTCTTCAGAGGAAAGACAAAAAGTTTAAATTTTCTAATATCAAACTTTTGAAGTTGAGGTAAGTTTCAGTCTAAAGTAGCTGGTTCAGCATATCTCTATCTGAACTTCTTTTTTAAAACAACAAATTATAAATGCTCATTATGTTCTATTTTAGTGATATGTCTTGCGTCCAGGGCCAATGAGTAGGCAGTGTGAAATCTCTTTTTAAAACACCAGTTTCATTTTTTCTTCTCTATATTTTAATTTAACCAAAGTGTTTAAGATCTTTTCATAGAACATTGATAATTGTATAAAATTTTTGACATTCAGAAGCTTAGAAAAATGCCCTTTTCAAAACAGCAAAGCCTTTAACTATTACGACATTCGAATCATTCACCCTGGAGGCAAATGAATACAAAACTAATTTGAGCCCATCTCATTTTGCCCAGTTCTAAAGCTCCTGGTTAGACAAACACCCCCCCCCTCAGTCTGCACAAAACGCAGTGTATTTATTATCATTTTTAAATTTTCAGTAAATAATGAATTTATGAGTGAGTGACACAATAGAAATTAGAAGTATACATACTTTGACATGCTGTGCAGTTTTGTCTATGAACTGACAGCTAATTCTTAAGTTTTTGTGCTACTTAATGTTAGTCTTACTATCGAAAACAATTCATTTGCTGCCTATGAAGTGAAGTTTTGTTTCCGCACTGTATAGTACATGTATGTTATTCTACTCGGCTGAAGGCAGTACATTGAACTCAACACTGCCGTCAACTCCGCTCAGTTGGTCTGATGTGAAAGTTGCGGCAACTTCTCTTGGGCCCTCGCGCCTTGCACACATTTTGAATTCATACATTGCTTCCTCTCCAGGCTTGATGGGATTTCTGCAGAAGAAGGCAATGAGAAATATATAATCTGTGTTCTTACAGTTTTTCAGAATTACAAAATTTATGAAACACAAGTAGGAAAGATGTAATTGAAGGGGTATTTCAGCATTTTCAGACTCAGAGTTGTTTTTTTTTTTTTTTTGTTTTTTTTGAAGGAAGGAGGACTGGCCACCTGTAGCTAATAAAAGTACATGTGCCTCCACATGTTGATACATGTACAAACTAAAGGTTCTCTAGCTTAAAATCTGTGAAGGCACTCATGCTAGATTGTGATTAGTAAGATACATGTAGTTTTTTGGACAGAGAATCAAGTGCATATACAGCTTTATGTGAGTACTAAATCTTACTATCTAACAAAGCTGCAATGAAAGAATAGTGAATACATGTATAACAAATAATAAATTTTAAACAATACTTACTGTTTTCCTTCCTCTTTCGAAATTGCCAAGATTTACAATTGGATCTTAAATTTGGGTTAACGTACATGTACATAGTCAATAAGCTCTAAAGACAAATCGGGTGGCCCCCAAAAACGTCCTCAACTTTGGCACCCTATAGCTTCATACCTGTTTCTGGTATTTACATGAAAGTACACACTGAGTAAGACAAATTATTAATGTCAAGGTGTGTGAAGTTGGAAACTTCTGGCTTTATTGGTCTAGAAGTTATTTGATACTATATAACACGCACCTCAGATGGAAAAAAAAGTCCATGAACTCCAGTGTAATCAGTTTTTCAAGTGATATGTAGAACCTCCTTCCAGCTGAACAGCTGCTCCAACATTTTTGCGCCAAGTTGCGATTGACTTTCTCACTTTCTCAATACCTATTTGTCTCCAGTACTCCTTTATATTTGCTTTCAGTTCATTTTCAATGAAGGGAATCGACCGTCTCATGTAAACCTTCTCGGGAAGCGAGTGCCAATTGCATACTCCACTGGATTGCAGTGGCCAGTCATCTTTGGTAATGAAATCGACTCATTGATCTATAAGAAATTTTTTGGTTACACGCCTTGTGTGCGAAGTAGCACCGTCTTGTCGCAGTGTAAAGTCACCTTGTGGATAAAGTTTGTGACATGAGGGAAGGAGTTTTTTTTTGTTTAAGCAGCGATATGCAATTCTTCTAATTGATCTTCAAAGTTTACATACCAAGGAAAAGTTATCTACTTATCTACCAATTCAGCACATGCCAGCAGAAACCATATCTTTCTGTGAAAGCCAATTCGTTACGTGGTAAAGTTGTTGCAGAGGGATATCCAACTTTTTTCTTCCTTAAACAACGTCATTTTGTACATTGTATATTTTTGGCAATCTCTTGAGTAAAGTGTTTCTTACATAATTATTTTTTGAAGATAATTTGCCTGACATTTTCATCGGTAAATCTGTTCAGAAAGCACTGCGATCAAAGGTATCTGTTCTCTTTCACACTTTCCATTTTTCTGCTTGTCTTAATTCATTTTTGTAGGCCTTTAAGTTAACTTCAGATCCCTTTTTACAATTCTTTGTACAGTGCATAAGCGTTGTGCTCTCGGGGTGCGCAGCGTGGATTGCAAATCAGCTTTGGTGCGGAGGTCGATGTTTGTTTTTCGTCAGTTTCGGTAACTTTCTTTAAACATTTGTGTTTTCCTTATTTATCAACGGATTTCGTTGGTATTTGGCGTGTTGTAGTAGTAGTTGGTTCATCATAATCATGCTGAAATTATATGACAACTGCACTAAGACTGTTGGAGATATGGCGCTCCGAAAATTGGGACGTTTTTTTTAGGCCACCTGATATATACCTTATTAAAAAGGTGAAAACGATGCGAGACTCTAGTTTAGTGATTTGAAATCAATAGAACTATGGAGTAACAATAGGCAAGGTCAACTCTCTAGAAAGTAGAAGGCTTAGCGGAGCAGGAGTTTTAACTTGGATACTGCAAAAGGTTACTTGCAAGAGGGCTTGAATTACTCGTAATGAAATCCCCAATTTGAGGGGGGAGGGGGGAAGCTAAAATCAGTTTAAATCTGAAAGATTTACACACCTTTATATAGGTTCCTGTCAATGAAGTTGACAATTGTGAAAGTCATGGATTGAAGTTGTGTACAGAGAACTTACGGGACTTCATAGGTATCAGCAGACATGACCGAGGCTCCCTCCAGGTTGAAGCTGGCGCCCGTCAGGGCCACATTTAGCGGGTTAGTGAACTTCACGACTCCTTTTAACTCTTTTTTAGCACGGACCTCCTCTGGCACCTGGTGAGACAGTCAAAGATGACAGCATTTTACAACTGAAAAAATTACATGTAGGCCTAACACGAGAATATGCAAAGTATACTACATGTAGAAGGCTGATGTACCCCGTTTCATCATCAATTGTAATTCTTAAGCAGGAGGCTCTAGTACTGTAGCAGCATTGGGAATGACATTGAAAAGTGTTTAAAGTAAAGGAATCGCAAGTTCAGATTACGAGCTCAAATCAATACTTGCTGCTTTAAGAATAAGTTTAAATTGGATTGGGAACCTGTTGCATTGTACTAAAGCAAAAAAGATGGACAAAGTTATGACAAAGACTGAGCATCTTTGAAAGCTAAGCATTGATAAGGCTTGTATTTTTGTAAACATGGATCTTTGGCTTGTAATAGTAGTACGGTTGAGTCTAAAAGAAAGTCAACACCTTGGGATAAGAAAAATGTGTTGACTATTTATTATGCAAGAGTTGACTTTATACATGTACAATATGGGACTGAGTTAAAGCAATAATTTCCCCTAAAGCTGTAACGTGAAGTAGATTCTTATTGCATTTTCATTACAAGTTGCCTTTTAGAATTTCTAAAATTTAAAGCAAGTAAGAAGCGAATCTTTCTAAATATCTACTTGCAATACAATGTCAAATTATACATGTACCTTAGTTATGAATGATATAATCTTACCGGAGACAAATTTATACATGTAATACAGTACTAATATGTATCTTGGACTTCGACTTAGAGGATTAGCTACAATGTTACTGTACTAATATTAGAATAAACAGGAAAACATTACTCAGGAAGAAAAAATGCCGAAAATTAAATCAGAACTGTTATGGCTACGAAAAATACTCATACTGTGACAAAGAAAAAAGCCTGAGATTATTGCTGCCTGAAAGTTCTTTCGGCACTTCTTAGAGTCGACCACACGGGTGTCAGGCCTGGCGGTTTTTGGCTGGCTCAAGTGGTCACACCACTACATGAAAATGTTCGTTCCCAAACAGTGTGGTCCAAGATGACCGGTTTTGGTGTGACAGAGTCTGATTTTTATTTCCTGCCTCTACTATTTTGCTGGTGTTCATCATTTTATTCTAGCAGGAAATGGTCTGGTGTGACCATTGGCACGACGGCGGAGTGAATCTACCTTTACTTGTACCAATCTCATTCTCTTAAAGCATTACAAAATAAAGGCAAAATAACGATTTATAATTTTAAGTATGAGCACTAGAGTTTGCTTGTTTCGACTGAGTGAAAGAAAGCTGTATATTATGAAATTTCGGACGTAGACCTACCTGTACTGTGAGGAAAGGTTTGGCCAGGGTGAAGGCCTTGGACCTTGCGTAGTGCTGCTTGGTCTGATCGACGTTGAGAGACACATAAACCTGAAGGCTCGCCTCGGGGTTCAGCTTGCCCATGTACTCATCCGTCTGGACGTCAAGGGTCAAATCACTCTCTACCATACAAAGTGGGGATAAAATAGACCAGAAGGCTTTTAAAGTTATGCTGATGGGAAATGGAGCGTGTGATGTACATTCCATTTTGCTAGTCTAGATATTTCAAATTCTACCAAAACACAGTTTAACTTAGAATTATCCAAAATTTGAAATACATGTATCAGTGGGCCTAAATATGTACCTGTTTATTATAAAAGAGGGATTACATCAGCAATATGAATGCATGTACATGCATTTTCCAAATTTAAGTACTTGAATTGACCAGCTGCATGTAGTTACATAAATGGACTTGGCTGTTCATGTATACAGGAATATAGTAAAAATCATCTTGATGAGCCAGAGGCCCGTCCATGGTCTTGATCCAGATCCCCACTTACTTGTGAAGATCAAATAACTGGCTTGAGATGGAAACCCAAGCATAATTTATATCTGTGCAGTAGCTTGTCGACTTGATTTTTTAATAACTTAATACTTGTGGCAGCGACAGTAATTTTGGGGAGACTACTCCATGTTTCCAACTGTCTTAAGACTAAAGTAGTTTTTTGTCTTATATTAAGGTGACATTTTCGTTATCTGAGTTTGTAGCAATGACCTCTTTTTCTAATGTCTTTGTTAAATGTAAGATAGCCTTGAACATTAACGTTATAGAAACGATTTGTTAAATTGTATGCTTCTATCAAATCTCCACAAAGACTTCCATACATTTTGATTGAGAGGTCTAAGACTTGTGGTCTGCTTGTAGCTGAGATTCGAAATATCCGGTACTAGTTTTGTTGCCGGCAGTTGAACGTTTTCTATTAATATTGTGTCTGTTTTATTGATTGGAAACACACACAGTTCCCGTAGATGTGAGCGCACTACGCTTTTGAATAGAGTTGTAAGCATAGGTTTGCCAATAATGTCAAAACAACTTCTAACTAGTGCTACAGGGTGAAGGTAAGACTGAGAGATTGAGAGTACATGTACTGACTGGAGGTGAAGGTAAGACTAAGAGTAAATGTACTGACCAGCGCCTGGGAGGACATCTACGTCGAACTTCGATCCCTTGATACGCTTGCCTGGGACTCCAGTGTAGAAAGAGCTGAGCACAGTTAGCCGGCCCCGGATGTGCCTTGCCTCCTTGGCATTGTTCTTTAGTCTGGCTATTATCTGGTAAAGAAATATACTTACGGTAAACTAATAAAACAAACAGGTATGCCTAATTAGGAATTCTAATCTGTTACACGGACAGTTCGCAAGTTCTTTAAAGTGTATCATACTTGTATAGGGGCATTGCCGGTTGTGAGCGTGGCAATCTAACCAACAGTTTTTAGAAAGTCCTTTCACAATTAACTATAGATCCAGAATCAATGTTGTTAAATAATGGGCTTTAATTTTATCAGCTCTGCTTTTTGATATGTGCATGTATACATGTATACAAGTTGAGATTTAACAAGAATAGTGCGTGTAGCTCTCCCTTGTGCATTTAAGAGCTGATTAAAATTTCTCTTTGAAGGCAGTGAGGAAAATTTTTTTACATCTTGATTGCTACCTGCCTTATTGTACTTTGAACTTTGAAGGCCAATGTGGATCTGTCAAATCCATTCTTAAAAAACGATGTTCTCTTATAAACAGTCTGCAACTTGCTCACCACATCTTCTCATAAAGTACCAGTACACAATTGTACTGTTGTATTTCTTATACTTTGAGTAGAATACAACACTCACATGAAATAATGAATCGTAGTGTAATCTGCTTGAATTAAGCCAACTTTTTAAACAAGACAATCTTGCTTTAAGCCATCCCCCGGACGGTCAAAGTCATCCCTTGATAAGTTTATGTAAAAAATTCTTTACTGTCCACAGCTGTTGACTTTATCCAGATTTTTTTGCATGACTGGCAATAACAAGCATTACCCACAAAGGCTGTTTGACCAATCAGAATTCATAGGTAGTAAAACAAGTTTGTTTAAGTTTTTACCTGGAAATCTTTGCCCAGAACAGCTCCCTCCTGGAAGATGATCTTGAACTCAACATCTTTGACAGTCTCTGGGGTAATGAAGTCAGCTCTGGTACCACACTGCTTCACAAACGCTACTACTTTACGTTCTTCTGGGGATCCTAAAAGAGTAGAGAAAGAGTTGGTTGGTTGTTTGAATTTCAGCATCCCAGTCAACTTCGAGGTTATAACAGAGACGGCGCTGTGAACAACTGAAAGCGTGCTGCCACACTGTGATGTAAGGAGCGCTGGCGTACACCA
>BMAT01008375.1:105076-119281 GCA_019649035.1 Elysia marginata | reverse complement strand
TGCTGGGGCATTAGTGGCGCTGCCCCAAGGCGACACAGTTACGCTGAGTAATGAAGACAAATTTTCAGAAAGGGATTAACATAGTGTTTAAAAATTAAAAAATAAAATTTTAAAAAATTAACTAAAATCCTCATCTACCTTCATAAAAAATAATATCAATAATTAATGTACGGGTGGAATTTGCGCTGAACGAGAAACAATTTGAAATCAGGATTGACCTACTGCTAACCGCTTGGCTTTGAGATAGTCAACAAAACAACAGTAGTAAGGCCACGAGGATCTCTCTACACAACTTGACCACACGGTGGGCGTCTTATTAAAATCAACAACAAGTTCGAGGTCGAAAAACGAATAAATTTACAGAATTCAGATTCTACTAATTTAACTATGGCTAAGTTAGCTCAAAGTGTTCAGGAAGAAACAATAAGTCATAGGGTATGTTGAAAACGCGAGGAACAACAAAGAGAGCATAATACTTTTAATAGCTTAAATGCCATTTCTCGCTTATCTGAAGTTTCACAAGTCCTGGCCCTGTCTAACTTCAAACGACTATACCTTCAGACAAAAGTATGATAGAGCATCTCTGTTTGTTGTGTTTGAAAGTAAAGGAAATAAGCTTTTCTGTAATACATGCATTAATATCATTGCTACCTTCCACTTTCGACTTAAGAATCATTTTGGCTGGTTGCAATACATGTGTTTAACACTAGGTGGATCAGCTGCTAATACCAATTTTAAAGTCCTTGGTTTGACTCGGCCAGGGATCGAACCCACACCTCCCGATCTCTGAGCGAGTGTCTTACCGCTAGGCCACAGAGCCTGTGGACATTGGTGTCGACCACTTCTTCATTTTGTTTTAATAAAACATATACATGTAGTAAACTTTCCCGTAAAACCTTTAGCATTATGAAAAAAAGTAAATATCAAATATTGTATGATAATTATTATGAAACTTTGATGCTCAAGTCAAATGGCGCTCGCATTGGAAACAAGGTTGCGCAAATTGTATTTAAAACACCCAATAAAACATATGCATGCAGAATCTAGTAAACTTTCCCGTAAAACCTTTAGCATTATGAAAAAAGTAAATTATATCAAATATTGTATGATATTATGAAACTTTAATACTCAAGACAAATGACGCTCGCATTGGAAACAAGGTTGCGCAAATTGTATTTAAAACAATCTTTGTCGATCTTTGATACATGATATATATGGAAACGAACTTGTCAGCGAATAGGACAAAATCACCACATGTAACGCTAACGGGTATTATTCGTTACTCCAGATCCATGATTACTTTTGTCACTGCAGATCAATGTATTTTTGAATGTGAATCCAATTTTACCAGGTTATAAGTTGACCAGCAGTTTCAACAATTGACCGGCAGCTTCCTTTGTGGCCCATAATTTACGCCCAAGTAATTAAAAACGGCATTTATGCGATGTTGAATTAGCTATAATAATAATAATAATAATTGTGCAAGTTATTCGCATAGCAAATGTTTTCTAAAAAAAAAGGCAAACCAACGGACATGCTTTCTTTGCTGTCACTGGTTCCAAACACTTCACCCCAGTGGCACAAACCATCTCACAACATCGAAACGCTGGCAAATCGCCCAGAGAAGTGGCTGGAAAGGACAGGTTCCGTGTTACTTCCCTCTCGCATGCATAATCGCTCCCTCGTATAAAATTTTAAGCAATGTCTGGTGACACAGACTTTTTTTTTTTTTTTTTTTTTTTTTTTTTTTTTTTTGGGGGGGGGGGATGACGTAAAATTGCGAATGCAAACAGGCTGTGCCAAAGTTGCGTCTTTCTGGATCTTTTCAATTTTATTAGGACTATGAATAGTTGATATTTTAGTTTTCTAAAGACCGTTTGCATCATTGTTATTGGTTTGGTGAGTCAATACGACAGCGAACTTCAAGGATTGGTTAAAAACTAGATCATAGACCGAGGGCTGAAGTAAAGTTGTAGACTTACAAAACAATGTATTTTAAATCACAGATAAGGATTAATTCATAGCTATGTATATTTAATGTAAACGCGACATTTTTGCAAAGCGCATAAAAGTTTTACTCACCGCCGCACCCCCCCCCCCCTCGTTTTTTTAAAGGAATTGTTTTACGTGGCGAATTACTATTGTAGATCCAAGCCAGTGCTTGAAAATGCATCTGAATTAGGCAAATAATTTTCCCTATCTAGGTAGTGGATTTGACACATAGAAGTGTCATTTTTAGTTCTCTCCTTTGCAAAAATCAGTGGCATTTATTCAATAAGACCAATCGTAGCTTTTTGTTTTACCTTACAGATGTCTTGGGCCATGAAAAACATACCAGCTGCTTAAAACTGCATCTTTGATTTCCTTTGCACACAAACTTTGATGTATTGATCAAGAATTTGAGTTTTAAATCGTACCAAACTATTTGAGACATTTATATTGAGAAGAGGCTATGCATCTTTGCTAAATTAAAAAAAGAAGATGGTTTATTTGTAAGACGGTTGCTTGGTACACCACTAGGCTTTTTTTCTTCTAGACATTGTCCTTGAAGGGGCATGATGGTTTGGCCTTGCAGTTTCACAATTTGGATGTACCCTTGTACCGGGTACTGACTTTCTAATGCAAAAGAAGCGAACTGATCCAACGACTTCAAGAAAAATTTGAAATTCTAAGCAAGATACCAACTCTTAACCACCGAAAGGAAATCTTCACTTTTTTCTTCACATGAGAAATGTCATCTCATAAACAACTCCGAGACGGCGCTTGCCATGTATGTTTACCGAGGAGTGGTACTAACCACGAAACACTGTGTATGAACCAAAGGCAAAGGTAGATCTAATACTGTATAGATAGATAGACAGATAGATAGATAGGACTAGGAGAAAGAGAGAGAGAGAGAGGGGGGGATGCTATTAGGCATTGCACGCTTTAGCAGTAGATCTTCATATCAAATTCTTTTTTTTTTTTGTCGTATCACCAAATGAAGAAAATGTGACTTTTATGAAAAGAAGAATGCGTCAACAATATCAGAAAACTCATAATAGTTCCGTTAAGATTCCACTAAAACCTTGATCTAGATTTTATCCCAATCCAATGTCTTAGGCCATGGCCGTACTGAGGCTGGTTTTCAGCTGCTGGTTTACCTTCTTTTACAAGTTTTGAAAATAGTCTTAAATTTCATTCGTAACTGTCCGGAGTCAAGCTTGTTATCAGCGACTTGTTACTTGCAACAAGCACCGGTAATTTATCAGAATGTCTTGGCAATTCTTTTCCCGCTCCCAGCCGCTGGTTTTGTTGAGCTAAAAATAGTCCTGATGCAATGTTAAGCAATGTGCACTTCATTTTTATTAATTTTGTCCTTACTCTACTGCACTTAAATCATTAAACTGCGCTCGCATTGTCTCCTATTGAAAAGATATTAATAACTTCCAATGTGGACTGCGAAAAATTGCTCTCTGCAGTTTTTTAACCCAAATTATCTGGGACAAAAGAAATAAATTACATGCTAATCGCAATGCTGTGGAAAAGAAATGGTCGGAGATTAGCAGGGAAATGGACTGAAGATTACACCAGTTTTTTATAAGACGGTGTTCAATTTTCGTCAAGATTTATTGAAAAGTGTCAATTGACATTCTTGTGTACGCGTGAAATCGAGCAGGATCATGTTTTAACTCACAAAATAGGTGGTGGTATTCACCAAAATGCCGTCTTTCTCTATTTATTGGGTGGATAGGATCATGTGTCACAGATTTTTAAACAGAATTTATAAAAAAAAAAACTGTCCAGAAGCATAATTCATCTTCAGACGACATCGTGCTCTCTAACTAGACGATGCAACATTGTACACAAGTCGAACTGAAGTGAGCTTTTCTTGCCAGCACAACTGCGGCCACGTGTCTGCTGTGCCTGCTAAGCAAATTACCAGCGACTTGTTGCTGGAAAATCAGCAACAAGTTACCTGCTGCACTGCGGCCACACACTTAGGCTGGAAGCCGGGACCAGTTCTGAGCAAACGTGAAGCTCCAATCTTAAATAAATGGTTTTAAGCGTCATGTTTGTGCTGCCAGAAAAAGCCTTTTCTAGCTAAATCTACTAACTGTTTGAGTTTAAAACTAAACATAGATCTAGATTATGTTGGAAATCTGAACATTGCGATGACGCAGACATTCATTGCTAGATGTACGTATTTAAGTTAATATATGTTGGAGATTGGTCAGGAGCAAGAAAATGAAAATTTGTAATGACCACATCCATGGATTCTTCAGCATTAGCATCGGGTATCATGTTCTAGCTCTAGATCTTTAATTCTGATTTAAACATTAGATCTAACACGAACATAATTCAAAGCATGTGTGTATAAAAATGTGTTCAACTATTGTATATCTATCAAATGTTTCTTCTTTTAATCAAGATCGTGATTTTATACATCCATTTTTTATTTTGGAATATTTCTTTTCAATATGACACCAAAAAAGGAATAACACAGGTCTAAGAACAGCAACGCCAAAGAATTCATTCAACGTGCTGCACGTTTTATAACTGAGATCAGCCAACGACTTTTTGTTGAGTCACACTTTATTTTAAAGTATTCAATGTGCCTTAGGTTTGATTGCTCTGAAGCAGTGGCTATCTGCCTTTGCGACAAGCAGTGACAGACATTTAGTGTCATTTAATATAATTCATGTCATACCCATACCATTTCTAAAAATTTAATCATAAATGTTTCACTTTTACTCCCCACGCCCCGTTTGGGTCTCTATAGTTCATAACTTTTTACATACTTTGTCAAACATACACACATTTCCAATTCTATCAATTGTCTCTATAGTCAGAGAAGTTTGCTAATCTAAATATCTATTATGATTGGAAAAAAACCCCACAAATTATGATCTAGTCAAGTACGGCTCTGTTAGAGCAAGGTGTAATAGTGTAGGATTTGGGTAGTGTGGCCTTCGTTAATTAATTGGAGTGATTGTGAGTTCGTAGTTGTCATATTAAACTTATGTCGGCGTCGTGTGTAAGGTGAAATGGTTACGTGACGTTTTACGTCTTGTGAGTTGTTAGCTGTGGATTTGTTAAGAAGCTGTGCCTTGGTTGTTCGTGCCGCTTTTGTTCTTGAAGGTCGTTTTGCCTTGTCTGTGATTGTAACGTCATCGTGAGTAGATGTTGGTAATTGTCTTCGTAAGTAGCGGGAGAGATAGAGGTTAATCGTGTGCTGAGCTTCTCTGGGGTAGGATCTTCGAGTTGTATTACAGTTCTCAAGTATTATGAGATATTACAGACTTTAAGCAGCAACGCGTGAGTATGACGCGAACGTCTGTGGGTCTATTTTTAGAAACTAGTTTCATTATTTTTATAGTTGCCTCAATCTGCTTTCCCGATTTTCACGTACGCTTAGTGAGACACGGTGCGTGTGCTAAAGGTCTCTATTATTGAATTTATTAGCCGTTGTGCTAGGACTTGTGGTGTTTACAAGCGTCGCAGGTGTACTGCAAGTTTTATTTGTAGTGTCGCACAGTTGGTAAAGCCAATAACCAGCACGAGGTTTTTTTTGTTGTTAGCCACCCCAGAGACCAATGCCATTATTCACTTACTATATAGATATTTAATATCTCTTATCACCGTTGTGTGATACGAAGTTGTTGTTACTAGAGTAGTACTAGTGTTATTGTCATGCCAAGATATTGATATCATCTGCGACGTGATTGAATAGCCGTCTGGTTCGGCTCCGTCTATGCTACATAATTATTCAAATTGCTTGTGGTATCACCTACTACGTCTATTCGTCGACCCGCGGTCCTAGCCTACGACCGCCTGAATCCTGTGAGGCCGGCCCTGCGGTCCTGACCGACAACTGCCAGTACCCTGCTTCTCCCTCTGGCCCTGTTGGCCGCTCGTAACGGGTACATCGCCGCTGGAGCCACCGTGGGTAGCAGTTGGAATCGCCGCTGGAGTCACCGCTGGAGTCACCGCTGGAGTCACCGCTGGAGTCACCGCTGGCGCCGTCCATCCATAATATAAGTATTGGACAATATCGATAATCTGAGCTCATATATAAGTGTAATCATAGTAACTGGCCAGATCAGTTTGAGTTATTTAGCAGGAGTGATTTTGGGGAACTATTTATGTGTTTTATGTGTTCTATGTTCTGTTTTATTGCATTTTATTTGTCTGTGCCCATGCACATATCTTTTACTTGACTAATACAATTTTGAAACTTGAAACCTCTCGTTTGTGATCAGTCGTGTGTTGTTGCATTTTTATTTTATGAACCGGGGAGGGTAACACATAAGTTTAGCCGTAATAGGCTCATTTCTTAAAGAAGTGGAAAAAAGTGAGGGGGAGGGGGCGACTCCTATTCAATTTTATTGTAATAGGAAACACGATCATGGTTTACGTTCTAGGTAGGCCACCCTCATAACTTCTAAATGATTCAAAGAGAACTTTACTGACTTTTTGATGGCTAAAGGCGACATACCTAATCATGCTCTGTATGTGTAAACTGGGCTAGAAAATTTCATTCTTTAGATAAGTTGATTTTCCTCCTTATATTTATGAAATCTTCAAATTGAACTTAATGCATTGATGCTCTGCATGTACGATTAATATTGCAAACATTTCAAACTTTCAATAAAGTGCAATTTGTTTGGTCATTTATCTTTGTGCTGGTTTTTTCTCATCTTTCAAATATTTTAAAATGTACGATTTATCATAATCTTTCGTTTTTCTTATGTTGGTATTTGCTTTTTCTATAATTACCTTTTATGATAAAATTATCAAATTTTATCTATCTTGCTTGTTAAAATACCGTATAGGAATTTCTACATTTCTTTATATTCTCTCCAAAAGTATAAAGATGAAAAGATATGGGCAGTCTGTATAATTAAGTATGGTTATTATTACATAAAATTCTAATTTGTTCTTAGTGTAACCCGAAGTTGTTGTCCTGTATCTGCGACAAAAATTTTCATAATGCATTGTGCATAAATAATGTAACAGCTTCTAACACATTCAGTCGAATTAGCACAGCTATGCGTTGTTTCAGCTCTCAGTATTGCTTTGTCACCTACAACTAACTTCCTTTTAATTTACTCAAATCTGTTTGATTCTGAATCGATTTATCTGATAACATTTTATCTTATGCTAGATACTCAAACATAGGTTAGGCACAGACAGGCCTTCGTGTTGTTGTTGTATTTCTTTAAATCTGGATAGAAGACGGCAGTAGGCCAGTTAATTAAAAAATATAACAAAGATTTCACAAAAACTTCACGCCAAGAGTATTGATATCGTTTATTTACGTGTACATCAAATGATCAGCGGACGATCTATCAGTGTTATGGTTACTATGGCCTTGCTTTGTTATCCAGAATGTGTGAGACAACCAGGGTAAATCCTATACAAGTTACTTAGACTAATTTTGATTTCAAGCTCTTAAACAAGATTCTATATAAAGATGGTTATAGTATTTTCCCTTTTAAAGAACAGAAGAAAAATTTCTAGAAAAATGTTCATAAATTTGTACACATTTGTCACTCGGTTAGAGATTATCCTGACTTGTGTCTTAATTACCTTGACTGTCTCACAAACAAGCTAAACAATGCGCACATGAGCATTAGTGGGTTAGATCAAGCTTTGACAAAAAATAACTGTGTTTATCATATATTATAAAAAACATTTGTTTGAACAAGTAAATTTTCATTAAGACTTAGCCTTATCGAATACGCAAATCTGTAAAGAGTTCCCACATACCCGTTGGTGATACCTCATCTCATTTCCATAATGTTCTTTTGAAACATAGTTGTTAAATAATACAAGCTTGGGTGCAAACACCCATTCATTTAGACACTCTTTATTGCTTAGAAATGTTTTTTGTTTTATGTTTCAAAGTGTAGGAGAGCTCTACCAAGCAAAAATAAATGCTTCAAATGTACAAACTGATGAACCTGCCTAAAAGATTTCACATAAGCTTATGGCACATGGTTTGTTCAGACAGTGAGATACTCACAAATTTACACAAATCACCACATTTAGCTAATTGATGGTGAAGGTCTTTGGTGCAAGTGTTTGAAATCCAGAACACGTTTAAAGCAAAGACAAAACAAAAGTTCTAAAGTTTTTTTACTAAAAAATATTGATAGATTTCTCTTTCGCACGTATTGAACGTTAAACGGTAATTTGGTATATGCTTTATATGTGTATCATGTCTCTCTAAATCTGGTAAATGTAGGCTATTTCATTTCTTTCTTGTAGAAGTGGTTAGACTCGCCTTAGGTGAAATTTGAAAGCACGGCATTAAAGATTTTTAATTAAGCGTTCCATGAGCTCACACCTACACAATGAATGAAGTTTCAGTTCGTACCTCCCAATTAATATTTGTCCTGAGGAGCAAAGCATTTCTGTGAGTAAAAACTTAATAAGTCTAATATAGTAGACATTAAACTTTATCAAAAGGTAAATTTTACTCATCTTGAACATTCAGCCTATGAAGTTATAGGCATGTCGAAATTCACCCATTCTGTCGCTAAGCAGTACATACATATTACAGTTTGAAAGCATAATTTAAAAAGGTTAAAACGGCAGTATAATAACGAATTGCTATAACAAAATATTTACACCTTGGAAATGAGCGAGTTAAAAAAATTAAAACATAAGTATCTCGTAGAGGAGACGGGGCAAGTGGTACTAGTGGTAATAAGTTGGTAGAAGCAGTGACAGCAGAAGCAGCAGGGGTGGTTCCGAGGCGCTTTATGTTCAGAAAAGTTTACTTTATCCTTAAAGTTGGTAGAACCATCGGTTTTCAATATTACAGCTAATAATATCAAATACGTTATTGCGTTAATAGAACTATGCTTCAGCTATGAGATATGAGTTTGTCTGTCCAACCAAGAGAAATGCGATGATTTCATTGTGATAACTGTGCAAACAATCAATGAATAAAACAAGCATGAGCAAAAGACATGCAGTCAGTTAGTTAGTCTCGAGTAAGTTTTTTTTGGTCTTCCACCAAGATAAGCAGCACCGGTAGTCCTGTAACATCCTTATGTTTTTATTTGAAAAAGTATAGAACTAACAATAGTTGTGCAATAATTGTGACTTGTTACATAAATAACACAGGGTGTTTACAGAAGGGTTTCGCTGGGTTCCACAGATTTGTCTCTGTCACTGTTATTACTGCCGTTAACAGAGGACCAAGTTTTCTTAACCGAGCTGTGAACAGTCGTCGTGAGACTGTTGTACTCGCTGGAGAAATGCGATGTCATTTTGCCAAAAGGCCGCAAGAACAAGCGCTTAAGTTCCTCACGGAACATCCTACCAGTGATAACATATATGATAAAATTGAAGGCGTAGTGGGTAATGCCATACTCTTTGTTGATTGTAAACACCAAGTTGAAAGTTGGAGAAAACTGAAAGTCAAAATACATGGCGTAAACAACAGAAATAGGCAGAGTGGTGATGATTTGGTAAAATGACACGGAGAGTAACATCACAGTTGTAGATCCGGTTCTTGGGCTGGAGGCGCCTTGGCTCTGGGTAGGTTCAAACCGAGACAGGCGACTCATCTCTCTGATAACCAGAACGTTCAATGTCAAGATTGCCAAGGGCACCAACAGAAAACAAACAGCAGCGCGAGCTATCTCGTATACGTTGAATATGGAGAAGCGGCCGCCAGCCAATATGGAAGGTCGCACAGTGCAATCGGGAAAACCGTCAGGCGACGTCACAAGGTAGAAAAAGTATCCGTTTATAGCACTTAGCAAGAGGCATCCTGCCGTCAGACATACCACCACCATCTTGGCTCGGCGAATCGTACAGAACGTATCTCGCTTAAACGGATGGCAGATCGAAATATACCGCTCTGTAGTGAAAGCCAACACAAGGCATGGGGAGAGCGCCTGTAAGGCCAAGTATATGACTGGGAACAGCTCACACATCAGAGGATAACTGAGAACATTCGCAGTCTGCCAAACGACGTGGACTTCAAACATCATCGCCATGATGAGGAAGATCAGATCGTTGACTGCTAGGGCGGCCAGGTAGTAGCCGGACGAATGGCGCATGCGCTTCTGCATCCAGATGATGAAGGACAATATGTTGCCTGGGATGCCGACGATGATGATGAAAATGGTGACGTACTTATCAATGACATCTTGAGCAGTCTGGTAGGGCAGGCTAGTTGTGTTATTCATCTGGGGGATGAAAAAAAAAAGCAAAAAAGAAGCCTAAGCTTTTGTAGTAAAGCCTTATGTATGTAAAATCAAAGTAAAGAAAAGTGAAGTGAAAGTTATCAATGCGTTCATTGTAGCGTATTTCTCGAAAGTTTTAGCAATTTATTATTTTTATGCAACGAAAAAAATTAAGATATTCTGCAGAGTTTCAATTTCTGCCCTCCAATAATGTGCCCTGGCTTCAATAGTAAGGGGCATAAGTATTTTAACTTGTGCTTGTGAGCTAGTCGCATGCTTCGATTATCTACTCTTTTACTATTTCGATGATAGATATTAAAGTGAATGAAGCTGGAGAAAAGAAACAAAATATCTCTGACTAAGCTACCACAGGAAGCGTCAACTATTCCGGACCTCGGAACAGGTGGGGGGGGGGGTAGAAATGAGGGGATCAAACTATTGCGCATTGGCTCTATTGTTATTCGTTGAAGAGTTTGGTGTTGATTTTTTAATCCTTCATAGTTTTAAAACACTTTTGGCCCACTTTTACAGGTCAACATGTCTGACAACTGTTGGTATCAAGCTAAGGCTCAACAAATAGTCTCACGTTTATTCTTGTCACGAATATAAAAAAAGCGAAAAGTGTTTTAGTTTCATTGTGGGGACGTTTAATAAGCAAGGAGTATCAAGAGAATTAGAACAAAATAAACTTGTGGATAATTCGACCATTAAAAACTGAACATACTGTGTAAACAGGAATTAAACATAGCGACGACAGCTCTATCCGCGGTCGCTGGTTTTCTCACTTTCAAAACTGATTGCAGACATCACGGGATTGGGTTCCTTACAATTAGGGTTTTAGAATTCAATGTGCTTAACAGCTGGAAAGTTTTAGATAGATTGTGTGTGATCAAAATCGATTTCAATCGTGGCAATTCAGGAAACAAAAGAAGGATAAAATCATTAATAATAATAAACTTACATGCCCAACCTCAACTCTGATTAAAAACAACCCCGACGAACCCAAAAGGTTTTATAACTAATTACAAACTTCCCTATACTCGCTATCAAAGGTCAGTAATCTTTGCAACGTACTTTCACTCTAAAGTAAAAAAAAATGAAGAAAAAGTTGTTTGGTAAGTTTCTTAAGAGAATTTAGAAATGAAAATGGTGAAATCCTAGACTATTTTTCTGATAAAAAAAATACTTTTTATAACAAACGTGGCACTCAAAATAGCAGCACAACACATCATGGCATTGGTCGACTCTGGCAAAGACAAAGAAAACAAAACTCTACACTTTAAAAAAAATAGATTATATCATAATTATGCAAACAAGGTCAAAAGCACCTAACAAACGAACAGTCATAGGCAGGCACAAAAGTGAGCTCACATCATAAATTGGTCAATACGAAATTCGAACTTTTTAAGATTAATATATAGAATCGTGCAACAACAAGGCAACCCAACATTCTACAGCAGGGTAACAAGGCGAACCAAAGAAAAGCTAGATCTTAGCAGCGAATGAAAAGCCCAAAAATACACAACAAACTTAAATAAGTTCTTTTTTTTTTAAAGGCCCCAGCCAGAGTGTCAATGGTACAAATATTAACAGTCAATGGAAAAGGCTGTTAATACCAATATAAGCGAAACCCCTAAGCCAAAAAACATTTAAAATCTACCATAAAGAAATAAAGAAGCTGTCGGAACTTCAAAAGAAACTAAGGATAAAAATTCAGAACTCTTAAACCCCAAGACCCAATGCCTTAAGAAGTAAAACTATTACATCCTACATAGAATATATAAAAAGACAAAAGGACTTAAAGGCAAACACTTAGACCAACTGGTTAAGGATGCTTATATAATGTTCCAGGGATAGAGAAATGTTCAAAGCAATCAAATAATGGACATGAAAGGCTTGATTATTCCAAGATCAATGACGAAGAGGGAAAACTGGTAAATGTAATTACGAAGCATTTCAAATAAAAATTTCGAGGCAAAAAACATGAAGATATCGAACCATTCAACGTTAACGAAGAGCCGTGCTTTCTATAAAAAAGACATAACATCAAATAAAATGAGAGAAAATATCCACAAGCTTTAGAGCGGTCGTTCTCCGGTAAAGACTACATCCGGAACTCTTACCTCAAACATGCTTTACCCATGGTTGACAGACAAAATCGCCCACATTTGGAACAAGGTTTTCGAATCACACAAATATAACTGGGATTAACGAAGACCTTCTGATTGTTATCCCCCAAACCAGGAAAATCAAAAGGGCCACTATCAAATCCTCGACCTGTAAGACTCCTAGACCAAGGCATATCAATCAGCCAAGGCGGACTCAGATCAGACAGCAGACACTAGACGTAATATGGGAGCACCGATG
The DNA here is from genome assembly GCA_019649035.1 of Elysia marginata. Taxonomy (NCBI): domain Eukaryota; kingdom Metazoa; phylum Mollusca; class Gastropoda; family Plakobranchidae; genus Elysia; species Elysia marginata. The sequence continues at coordinate 106,727 of BMAT01008375.1, read as the reverse complement.
AATAACAGCAAAAACACTTAAAACGACAGACATAGAGATAATATCTATGCGAGACACCAACAAGAGTCAACGCCTGTTAAAATAATAGACGCCAACAAAGCTGACATTACTAAGAGAGAGCATGCAGATATTCAAAGTATAGAGAAAACACTAAATACAAAAGACTCGGAAGAATGGAAATAAACGAAAAGAGTTGGGTCGCTTCCTGGCAGTAAATAGGACATAGAATGCCGAAAGCACTCAGTTATAAGGACTTATAATTCATAATAATAGTTTTATTTTCATCATTATCATCATTATCATTATTATTATTATTATTATTATTATTATAATTATTATTATTATTGTGATTATTATTATTCTTATTATTATTTATATTGTTATTGTTATTATTCTTATCATCATCATCATCATCATCATCATTATTACTATTATTATTATTATTATTATTATTATCTTATCATGACCATCATCATTATTATTATCAATAATTAGAAATCGTAAAAACATGAACAATACCAAAAGCAAAAAATAATAAGTACCAATACATGTACCAAAGTATAAGTCAATAGTTTTTTTTTTCCTTTGTGCATATCGTATTCGTGAAATGGCTAGGTTTTGTTAAGAAGATGAAAATGGCGTCAATGCCAGATTTTAAGATGGAGACACAATATCGAGTTATGTTTAATTTGTTAGCGTTGCTATTCCCTTCCCTCTATAAATTGCGAGGATGCAGCTCCCCTTTCCCAGTTTCTAATCATCAGTACTGACCAGTCATTCGCTGAAAAGTTGTGTCGTATCTAGATCTAGTATTAGTTACCTATTTGCACTCTGAATCGGACGTTTCGGGATTATGTGCACCGAATTATGGATGGGCCAATGTCGTATCGATTTAATGGAGTAAATAAACAGAAGAAAGTCTTTTTGAATAAACCCTTTTGGAAGAGCAAACAATGTTGTTGTATCTAATAGTTTTTCCAGAAACTCTTTCTTAAACAACTATTCATTCCTTATTACAAGAGAAAAAGAAAATGATACATACAAAATCAAAAGGAATAAGTTTTAGTTTATTTTTTAAAAAGAAAAGTATTTTAGTTTGCAAAGTAAAGCTAAAAATGCTGTCGTAAATAAAATCCTGTCCAGTGTCAAAGTATTGAAACTAGACTTATTTTTGTATAAAGACCCACTTCCTTCACCCTCTAAAATGATAGAAAAGAATAACGCGGACGCAAGGGTCGAAGATTTCTATTCACTAGATTAAAGAACTCATTGATTATGAGAAATGCTTACAAAATAAAACGCGATGAATTTCATGTTCGTAAATACTATTAATAATTGCTTTTCAAATCATCGAAGGACAAAAATGTCATACACGAAAAAACTGGATTTGACGAGAAAACTTCTTCTTCAACTCTTTAATTTTATGTCCTTACCTTAAATAATTATTAAAAGCTATTCTTTCACAGTGAAATGAAAATAAAAGCTGTTTTAACTATAAATGTAACTAAATGCATGTAAAGACAATAAAAACTATTGCACATAAAACATCGTGCGCCGACAGCAAAGCAAGCTTTATCTCCTTTTTTAAACTGTTTTTATTATTATCATCATTCTTCTTTTTCTTTTTCTTCTTCTTTTTCTTCTTCTTCTT
>BMAT01008375.1:87301-104893 GCA_019649035.1 Elysia marginata | reverse complement strand
CTTCTTCTGGGGGCCTAGATAGCTCAGTTGGTAGTGGCCTCAATCCGTGGCCTTGAGGTCGCGGGTTCGAGCCTCAGCCGAGCACAGTCCAGGCCCCTACTGGTTCGGTCGGTGTCAGTATATTGTGACCGGCTGAGGCTAAGTCATGGTATCCCCGCTAGTCTCTGGGTGGCAGCCCATACATTGTCATTGGGACCCAAGCCCTGAGAGCACCTTTGAAGTGGAATTGGGCTTGTAAAAATATCCTTCAATCAATCAATCAATCAATCTTCTTCTTCTTTTTAGTATTATTATTGTTATTATTACCATTATCATCAACGATGTAAAATAAACTTGTATGCAATCCTTTTTTTCTCATTCATTCAAATTTTAAAGTCATTATCTGCTCACAACAAAGCGAAAAGAATCTGACAGTCAAATAACTATCGTTAAGAGACATTGGCTCTTGTTTTATCATATTTAGGTCTGTTTCTCCTTCACTCTCCTCTCCCTCCCTGCTCTTCTCTCTCTCTCTCTCTCTCTCTCTCTCTCTCTCTGCATACATATATCGATATCTCTATCTATCTATCTATCTATCTCTCACTAAACTTGATTCTCTATATTTTTCCCTTTCTTCTTTTACTTTCATCTTTAATTTTTTCTCCCTTTACTTTTTATCTTGTCTAGCATTTTCTTTTATTTCATCACTTTCCCATTCCTATTGCCCATTCTATACGCCCTTTCTTAAGCTATCTTTATGAAAAATTATTCATGCGTCTGGATTAGACCATTGTTTATGATTGCGTAAATGCGTTTAGTTAGTGTCTGAGCCATTACCAGACATAACAAAATAAATTAAAAAGCTTATTAGCATTCCTAAATACTGTACATATATATTCGCCGAGAACTTATTTTGTTGGTGTTGAGACACGTTGAAAACATCGAGATAGATTAAAAGGATGCGCCATAGATATTTCGTGTAACAAGATACGTGGACTGCCCTTCAAAAGTCAGGTGAAAAGCTAGTCTAGGTATAGCTATCTAGATGTTGAAAGTTCATTTTCTGCGTAAGATGGTGCAAATGGATGAAGGTGCTGATAATTGTATGGTCTTTAGTCTTATGTTGTGAAGGCTGAATAGTGGTGAAATAATCATTTAAAAAACAGACATCAGTCGGGCAAATCACAGCGAATGGCATTAATCACTTTTTCTGTCATATTCAAATCAAATGTGGAATCGTTTACAGAAAAAGGGCAAAGAATCCTTGTCCGGCAATGTACTCGTTGAAGTATTGAAAAACCGTTTCTTCTTTCTTTCTTAAATCATATTGTATCTAAGTATTATTCTTTCTTCAACTCCGAGTCAATAAACGCATTCTGATTTTCATGATTTACATCAATGATGCCCCCCCCCCCCAAATAGCACTTGCTTTAGACCAATACAAGTATGTCTATTATCTTTTTTTTTTTAGAAAAGAAAACAACCTAGATTTATGTTTGAGTTGAAACACAACAGCTGCTGTTTTGATTTGATTTACCCGTTCTGAATTTTTATTGAAAACACAACAGAAATAAATGAACCACATCAGAATGACAAACATCGCTCAATCATGGCTAGAAAAAAAAACTTGAAGAGTTCACTAAACGAGTACATGTATCATCAGTAATTAAACAAAAGCTACCAAGTTGTACTGAATAAAAAATAAAATACAAAGCATAATTACAAAGCGACGCGTTATGCACACATGATGATAATTTATTGAATAATTTGTTTCGCGTTTTGAAGCGTGGCGACAACATGACAAGATGGAGTTTTAATGCATTATGAAAAACTAATGCAATAACGTGGGTTGTATTAATCCAATCTAACCATATTTTACTCAAGACACTGTTGACTGTTCTCTTCTGTCGATGTTTTGTAAAGTTTACTTAGTTAGTAAGAACTGTTTGATAACACTGTGGTCCATGAACGCTGACAATAACCGCTCTTTTTATTTGCATCTTCCTTTTTGAGAACTGTAGGCCTACTATATTACGTTAGTTTACGCTTCCTTGTAGTTTACATTCAGAGCATTAAGTAAGTTTACCATATTCATGCGTTATTAAGAATACAGTATTTGCATTTACTTTGAGCTAAGTGTTATATTTTGTATGTAACAACAGCGAATATTCATTTTGTTAATTTTTCAATCCGCGCAACTTGATATTAAATGCATTATTATTTCTTCATTAAATAGAGGTTAGTTCTATCTTTAAAACTATTAATGAAATGAAAGCTTGATGAATTAATGAGTGAGCTTATTGTGACTACAACGAAAGCTCCTTCATGCAATAAGCATGCTTTGGTCTCGTGAGCCTACCACAGGTACTTACAGAATCAAAAGTATTAAAAAGTACAGAAATGCGTCCCGCATCTTGCTCGCCTACAACGTAAATTACTCGTAGACATGCTCCTGGCTATGCTGTACGCTTTAACATCATGTTTATCAGCATGTTACCTTGTTGTTGTATTTGCTAATATTGATGTTGTTGATAGTGGTGGTGGTGGTAGTGGTGTTGATATCAATGATGGTTCGTTTTTAAGAAAAATCGTTTTCACAGACGCTAGAAACAGAGGTGTCTAAAGTTCTAGTTTGCTTGACGCAAAGAAGAGAACGAATTGGATGGACACATATGAAATGAGAAATAAAGTACGCCTATAAGGCAATGGAAAAACAGATATGCAAAAAAAAAAGATTTTCTTATAAAAGATTATTTTGAGTTGTTCAAGTTGTTCAAGTACGGACGTTCTCGTATGAGAATTAACAATAAAATGACCCAAGAAGATTTAAATAAAAACTAAAGACTGAGAGTTAACACTTTCAATCAGACGGCTTTCGAATAAAGAAATCAATGACGGAGAGTTTAAAAAATTTGAAGGGTTTAACTGTAAGCCAAAAAAGCCTGCTACAACCATACAAAGAGGCGCAAAGAGACCATGCAGGTAGATAAACTATATTAAAAAAAAAGAGAAAAAGTGTACATATAAAACCGTGTGGAGTTTCAGGTTTCTCTCCACTTTTTATGACAAAGATGAACTGCATCTGTTTCCTAGGTTAGTTAGATAAATAGCTTTGTTTTCCAGCGGTGGTCATGATTGTAATCTATAGCCTACATCGGCACACTCACACCCCCTTCGCATCCCTCTGTAGAAAGAAAGTAAACAACAGGAGAGTGGAAACCAAGTGTAGTTTTATCTCAAGTGTTTGTTGTCGCTAAAACGTTAGAGGCCACGTATTAAAGTGCGCGCGCGTGTGTACATTTATGTGAGGCGGGGCGATGGTGTTATAATGATCATGTTTTCAGATAGGCCATAGTGTTTACTAAAAAGAGATTAAAACATTGAAAAAAGCAGTTCTTTATATTGATTAAAATACAAAGTATGCGAGCGTTACATTCTCTGCTTGAATTCCACCACATTTGAGCCTTTTGTTGTATGTGCTCAGAGATAATGCTGGCATTTCTGCTCAGCATTAGACATATTGAAGTTGAATCTGTGGGTCCAATGAATCTTAATGCCTAGGGCCTGGTGACTGTAATTGCATTTGCTTTCAAAGTGTCACAATATTTATGTCACTGTGTTAAAGCATAATTATTTTCAAAAACAGGAATAATTATGTCAGCTTGTGCAAAAACTCCTTGACGAAACTCTTGAAATCGTAACAGTCCTGCATTAAATTTGCGCCCAGTTTAATTCTCTTTGACTTAAAACTTTATTCTTGCTGTTTTATAAATAGATATAAGCATAAGCTCATCTATGAATATATAAATGTTTAGCACGTGTAGTCTAAAGAGTATTAGACCTGTATTTTATATTGTTCATACGTAGCGGATAATAATAAATAGTATAAATCCGTGTACCAAGTTGCTATGTTCAAGCTCAAATGGCAATTTTACACTGTTATGGAACATAACAATTTTTTCTGTAATGGTTCCATTTAGTATAAGGACAAGGTCAGGATACATGTTTCATTGAGATATTAGTTCATCAAGTACACAAACAAATAAGAACCTGCCGTTTATTTTACCTCTCACGCTGCTATTCAACCTGCCAAATACCATTCTGACTCGCGAGACATGCACTTTACATCCAAGCTTTTACCTGTGGCCTTCAACATGTGGCATTCCAATGTGCGTGTATCTTTGGTTACGCGTTTTGCACTCTTGAACAATACGTACCTACACAACTCTAGCCAATTAAACTGAGGTTTTTTTTTAAGACAAGTTTTCCCCAGAAAAGTTAAATGTGTAATCAAGGTACCAGGGCTGTTCTTTAAGTTGAACTCTGGACAAAAAAAATTTTTTTAAAGCGAACGGAGCGAAAGAACCAGAAAAATTCTCTGGGTAACCCCTTAGCAGCAGGGACTTTTCAAAAAGAATAAATTCTTTTGCTTTTGAAAAGCAAACACGATTTACAACAAAAATTGTTGGGATCATATTCACAGTCCCAATTGTGAATTTTTCAATAATGAGTACTCAGGCTCAATCGTCAATTTTTATCAAAAAGTTGATTTTTGGGCAAGTACAGTTGCTTAGATCCTCTTCGAGGAGCCTTGAAACGGTTAAATGGAGCTCGTTTGAAAGGGAGTTATAAAGTCTCGTCATTAAAAAAGCTTTATCGAAAAGAAACAAAGGAATTCATACGGTAAATTGATTTCGCGATATTTTGTGTATGAAAATGGTCAATAGCTTCCAATAGGATAAATCGTTTTAAATAAAGCCTTGTCCATGAGGTTTTGACATGAAAACCAATTTCAACATAACAATTAACACATTCACCAATCACTCTGTTGAACCAACCATAAACTTACGGACAATGAACAGTAAGAAAAACCAAAACCTACCGTTATAGATCTACCTTCACAGCCGCCAGTCACGCGGGCGAGGCGACGTAATAAGCTTATAACAAAGACAATTCTCACTACGCGGACGAGACGATAACTATCTCTTCCCCGCGTTAAAACTTCACCCACTTCAAAGACATTATACAGCTCATTTTTGCCCATGCAGAAAAGATTCTTTTCTATGAGGGTGATTTGTTTTATAACCATAAAAATTCTTAACTGGTCTCTGAGCTTTACATTTTTGCATTCAAGATAACAGTAAATTAAAGTTACCGTACTGGGTTTGGATATTAGAAGATACATTCGTTGCCTCTGTTTTGTCGCGGAGATAATGACAGGCTTTGCTTTCTGAAGGCATTACAAACGTATAAGTTTCAATCAATATTGCATAAATGGTTTCTAAACGTAATATAGTCTGTATCGAAAACAAGCAAGGACTCTATTCAATGTGGCAAACCGTTTTTTATCAATTTTAATGAGTTTATGATTGTTTCAAGTCAGCTACTTGATATCCAGGTCTCTCAGAGAGCCATATTTTGCTATGAAATGTGTAAATCTGCTTTACTTATATTCTTATACTTCAGCTGAAGGCAGGCCTGCAAGATCAGGACTCGTTTGGTAGGAGAAAAATCACCTGAGGTTTACACCTTTAATAGAAGCTATGTTCAATCAATCTAGATCTAGATCTTAATCTAGTGAGCTCCGAACTCCCATGCCGCTCCTAGAACATAAAAAGATCAAACTTAAGAAACAAAGAACTCGTGTCCAAAGCAGTTATTATCTTAAGTCACTTGCTGTGAAGAAAGAAAAGAGTTAATTTTGTATTCTCTATAAAATATTGTTTTCATGCCAACGACATGTCTTAGCTTTTTAATTTCGAAATTTAAAATTATATTTATCAGATCCTATAGTAGTTACAAAAAATTGGCGATAGGTTTAATTCAGAAGCAGCTGAAGACTAAAAAGGGACCTTCCTTCAACCCTGGTGCACAATAAATGAAATAGAACTAGGAAAATTGGTACCACTTGTTTTATGATCGGTATGAGGTTTTAAAGACTATAGGCCTATCTGTCTATAAGATTTTCGGGAGACTCTGAATAACCATTTAATTAAAATAAAGTATCGCCTTCAGTAAGTTGCCTCGTTACCAAACCAAATCGGTCGGATGTCGGAATCTTTAACTTAAGAAAACGCACAAATTTATTTATCTTTTTCTCTATGTTTAAAATCAAAAGTTCGTATATCATCTATATTTTTCATCAGCTGACGTTTAAAGTTCACTAAAAATGTATTGTACAACCAATCAATGCCTTGTGATAATCACGAAGATTGCGAAATCTGACACATTTGCGCTGATTGCGAGACAACAGAAAAATACTGAGAATGTGAACTTGTGATGAAGATCGGGCTTCCAGTTCTCACGATAGAAGCAAGCCCCGTCTCACCTTAGGTTTTACTCACCCATTATGTAAAAAATATAGACAGTTAGAACCTTTTCTCTCAATTAAGCAACTTGTGTTGCCTTGATATACACGTGCCATGTTAACAATTGCTTACTTTCTAATACCGGTATTATTAATTATATCTTAACGATCTCTCACACTACAAGACAAGTTGTTGAGATGACAGAAAGCCGCCATGAGTTGCACTGAAAAATACTAAAACGATTGACTTTGTTGCGATGTTGCTCTTTGACTCTGTTTGAGGAAGCCGATTGAAGTGTGTTGTTTATGGTTCGCAGAGAAACTGTCTGTTCAGCTTTAGCGCCATCATGACAAGTCGAGGTCGATCAATCACAAGCTAAGCACTTTATAGAGCTAATAATTTTCTTCTTGTCTGAGATAGGACCAGAGTGGTGTTTGCTAGCGGTGTGTGACTTTACTAGTAATTGTTTGTATGTTTGGTTGTCTTCTCAAACAGAATAATGTTTTCATTTGTCAGTGGGAAAATTGGTTTGGAAATGTTGAAAATGTGAAGCAAATGTTACACAGTAAAAGAAAAGAGAGGGACACACGGAGAGAGAGATAAACAGACATAGAAAAAGGCCAATAAAGCTGAATGTAAATGTAGAATTCACAACACTTGCAGTATACCTACAAAGTTTAAAAAATATAGGAACGGAGGCATCTACGTCTATATGATCTAATACTAGATAATAAAAATAGAGACTTACAACTTGTTACTCTTTGAAACACAAGGAAAAAAACGGGTACAAATCTAAATCTCAGTTGTTTCATCATTTTGTTCCTAATAATGGCATATAGAACCAAGACGTACGTCTTTATGTTATCTAGATTTCTATTGTTTTTTCCTTCTGTAGCACAGAGTGATTATACGTTGTAAAGGAAACTGGGATGGTAAGATATGAGAGAGAGACAGAAAGACAGGCAGACAGAGGCAGACAGGCAGACAGAGACAGAAAGATAAACAGAGAGACAGAGAGAGGATGAGGACAAAAAAACCAGACAGATGGTTATAAAACAGAGAACACCGAGACATAAAGACTAAGCTAAGCTGACAGATGATATACAGACAGAAAGAAAGACACACACAGTTAGACACAAAGGAAAAGACACAGAGAGGAGAGATATACTACTAAAAGGTATTCAGGGAAAGATAGACAATGAGAACAAAAAGGTACAGATATATAAAAAAGATTAACGTACACAAAGATAGGGAGTAAAGGAGTAAAAAAAACACTGTCAGAGTGAGAAATGGGAGTTGGAAGAAATATGAAGAAGGCATCAAAGAATATCTTAGAATTTATAGGTGATGTAAACAGAGTTCATCTACAAAGCAAAAACAGAGCCGCATAATACAGATGCCTGTTTAAACTACTCACAGAAAGGCAGCCTAAACATCGTATCTATGTTAATAATATTGTGCAGATCACTGAAAAGATTGCATCTACAGATCAAGACAATTGCAGTTTCGCTGCCCTCTTACCCTGACAATTTGGTAAATGTGGAATTAATTATGATTTCAACAGAGGAAATGGTTACGATTATCTACTAGCAAGAACCTGTAATGTATAATTTTTAGATAAAATAGGTAATTTTCGATTTTCCGCGATGTGGGGAACAGATTCCTGGGTAACATTCTGTCTGGCACATTGAGCTGGGAATTAAATATAGAACAATATGCTCAAAACGACTAGACAGCGTATGTACTTTTTAAGAAAACTTAGGTCTTTTAATGTCAATAAGGTGAAGCTCATAGGTAATTTTTACAGAGCCATCGTGGAGAACATCTAAACTCAATCGATTACTGTAAAAGATCTTGGAAGATGACACCCACCCAGCGAGGAAATATTTTGATTTTTTACCCCACAGGCGAAGACTAAGGGCGCACAAAGGAAGTAAACGATTAGTAAATAGCCTCTTTCCCCAAGCTGTAAAATTTTTAAATGAAAATACAACTAAAAGATTATTCTAATTGAATATTTTGATGAAATGAAGGACATATTAAGACGGGGTATTTCGTTGCGCGGGATGGGTTAAGAGGAGTGCATCTATTTCTTGTTCGTTGTGACAAAAGAGAGAACATGCTGCAGGAGATAGAGAGAGGGAGAGAGAGAGAGAGAGAGAGAGAGAAAAGAGAGAAATAGAGAGAGAGAACATTTCATTTCTTTAGTTAGATGTATTGATAATATATAATAGTGAACTTTACTATAATATTCATTTTGCTAGAATCTGTCATCCTGGCTGAGCATTGTTTATTTTCAATACATGTATTTATGTAACTTTGTATTGACTGATTATTCTTGAATTGAATTTAATTGAATATTTTATTTTCAAGATCTTCATATTAAGTTCTAGCAATCACCAGTAAATTTACAAACAAGTGGGCGTGTCAAACGGAAAAGCTGCTGATATTTTTTTTTAATTATGATAACTGTATATTTTCTAACAATAACTTTGTGCTGTTCTTAAGTTGTGCAAGTAAATTCGTTGTACTTATTACGAGTTATGTTTGCGTCACCAGAGATAACAGAACCTTACCACACTCTCAAAATAAGTTCACAGGTGTGGATTGTCAAGTCAATCGTGTGAAATATTGTAACGTGCACAGTTCATGCATCGTTTGATTGCATGCTGCATTATCGATCAGAAGTTATTTCCTTATTCAGCTGTTTACAGTTACTATAATGAAGGCAATTTGGTACACTTAAGTTGTAAAATAAACATGAGTAACTGTCGTTCATGTTGTGTGAATGCATCTAAAAAAAGTAAAATTTCAAGTCTGCAGTGAACGATGTGAGGGTAAAAAAAGAAAAGAAAAAAAAACACAACGTTGTTGCTATACGGGCTTGTAATATCTGACATGAAGGTTTCTTGCAAAACATGTAGGAAAGTTTTACAGCGGTGATGCAAAAATGCCAAAGGTAATTACAAGTATAATCAGCCATACACAAACATATGTTCACAGATTAGCTGCCAACGAAACAAAAAAACTTAGAATCGAGTTATTATCTTTTAACAGAATGGTGGCTTTAGATGTGGTGAGTTTTCAATCTGATAGCATGTTTGTTGAGTTTTCTTTAAATTGATTGAGGAGAAAGTATAAAATTTACGTGACGAGAAAAACATAATCTATAAACTTTTACAAAAACTAGTTTAGTTATGTTTGTTTTGCAAGAAATGAAATTAAAAACAAATGTAACTTTTCAATCCAGAAAAATTATGGCACGTAAATTAACCATAGAAAGACAAGCACGTTCGATTTCAGCGTGGGCGTATAGTAATAAGTTTTTAAAAAGAAGTTTATGGTTTTGTAGGAAAAGGAAGGCCCTGCATCCACATTGATTTCGCTTAAAATTTTTCCAGGTTTGCATTATTATGAGTGATGGTTTAAATCTAACACGAATAGAATTGTGGAGGGAGAGATAGAGAGAGAGAGAGAGAGAGAGAGAGAGAGAGAGAAAGAAAGAGAGAGAGTACAAAAGGACCTCGTGTACTATGTTTTTACAAATTAATATGTCATTAATATTAAAAAAAAAAATAATTTTAGAGACTGCGCAAAGGAACATTGTCAATCAAAGTTAGGACCATAATACTCTTTATGGATTAGTTTGAGTAAAACTGGAAGGCTACAAAGAAATTTTTTTAAGTATAATACGACTATGCAAAACAGTTATTTAATCTCTAAGTGTCAACTATATTATGCGGGTTTTAAAGTGGTGTGGACCTGGGGGACACTGAAGCTAAAGTACCTTCATCGCCTCATCAATTATGTATCCATTTTCTCTTTGAAAGCCAGCACCTGCTAAGTGTGGCCAGCTAATTGTTAGCACCATCTCTGCCAATATCTAGACCAATTTAGATATGGGCCAAGTTCTCTCTCTCTCTCTCTCTCTCTCTCTCTCTCTCTCTCTCTCACTCTCTCTCTCTCTTTTCCTGACGTTTCTCCCTCTTTTTCTCCGTTTATTTAACTCTTTCCTCCGTCTCTTTTCTTCGATTTCCCGATCTCTCTCTTTATTGCCGGCCGAGGCTTCTCAATATCTCTACATCTAAAAGCCAATGTTTATAGATTGATAAGAAGGCAAATGTGTTAAGATATGTTTTTAAACTAAAACAATATAACGTTAGCTTATTTCTCTAAAAATAAAGGATACCAGGACGAAACCTGCTAATAACTATAAACAAATAATGATTTTCAATTCTTACCGGATGGTTTATTTCTTTCAATATTTTATTATATATATGAAGAGTGCAATCACTCAGATTGCATGGCTAGGTCTAACTGTTAGATGAATAACATTTATTAAGTCGCCTGAGACGGTTCCTGTGAGGCTGCACAGCGGCATACCTTTAAGTGCAGTTTTGTGCCATTCGTGTGCAAACATCACTTTAGTGAGGTGATCATGCCAAGACAAAAGGGCCGCGTGGTCTTCATTAGAAAGCCACGCAGAAACTTTGCACTTTGTTGCTCTCCCGAACCCAGGGACCGCACTAGACGATGCGTGTGCGTTCTGTCTGTGCAGTGAAGATACCCGCTATCTCGGTATGGTTCGATATTGTAAAGAAGCGTTCTTCAAGATCTGGCTGCCTATTGCTTCAAACTGACAAAAATCAGCCAGCCTAAAATAAACCGAGGAATTCAGCTTCGAGGGAAATATGCATTAAAAAACGGGAACCAAAAAGCTATGGAAAGAGTATCTTAAAGTCTTGAACAAAACGCAGAGTTAGATAACTTTTCTTTTGTTAACAGTTTATGGAAAGAGTTCATGACCTTGTATACTGAGCGGGATCTAAAAGTTTGAAACAACTTTAAAAAAAATACATGTGCGCAACAACAAAAAATATATCGGCACAGAAACTTTGCCAAGAGACGGAATCAGAGGATCGTATCGCCTTTGGGTTGAACTCATCACACTTACTAGAGACCTTTAGCACACGCACCGTGTCTCACTACGCGTGCGTGAAAATCGGGAAAGTAGATTGAGGAAACTATAAAAATAATGAAACCTGTTTCTAAAAATAGACCCACAGACGTTCGCGTCATACTCACGCGTTGCTGCTTAAAGTCTGTATTAACTCGAAAACAAAACTTTACCTGTCTACTACAAAATACTTAAAAAGCCCCCCTGTTACACAAACTAATGAAGCGCTAATACGGGGTGACCAACGTTTTTTTTTGTTTTGTTTAAGAACAATCGCTCAAATTATCTATTTTTAAAAAATTAAGTGTTAATTAATAAAAATCTTTTACAACAGGAAAAAGATATAAAATGTGAATGAATTAGCTACCCAGAAAGAAACTTAGAAGTTAGAGCAATATAGTTTAAAAGATAGGCCTAACGGTCCACAATTAACTCTACGAATTCGCACATAGGTCAATTTGGAAATGACAATTGAAAAGATTAAACAAAACAACTTTTTCGTCGCTTCCTCTTTAGTCAATAGTTTAGGAATGTGGTATTTTACAATCATGAAGAACCGAGGAAAGTCAAACAGTCAGACCTACAGCTAACATATCTTAAGATGTACCGTATATGCAGTATTTTCTACCACTTTAAACCAAGTGATAGGCCTGTACAAAAATATTTTATGCCAGATCTAGTCTGTGAAAAGTAATGTACACCAAAGATAAAAATAAACGTTGCTTATTGCTAAATGGGGAAGGCAGCCGTTGTAAAAGCAGTAATGGTTTTAATCAGCCATCTCTGTTGATATAGTGTTTTTCAATTTGCAATCTTATGAAGTTCCACTTCGTTCCTGATTTTTTTTCGCTAACCACTGCCTTAAAAACCCAAAAGCACAAGTTATTGATTTCAATATGTATAAAAAAGTAGCTGCAGAAAAACTTTAAAAAATATCGGTATCTCAACTAAAATATCAGTGGATTTTAAAAAGGAGGTGTATTAAATTCTTCAAAGCATAATGCTTTCAATATCAATTAAAGATTAAGGAAAAGGATTTATCGCATTGTAAAAGGAGACCGCTCAATCGCTTAGTATTTTTAATGGATGTGTTTTGAAAACTTGAGAGGAAGACGCAGCGACTGCATGTATCACCTGTCTGCCGACTAATGTATCGTTTTGGAGTAACAACTCCAATAACAAAAAATCGGTGCAAACTTTACGATCGGTGTCTCCGTCGTCAAACCCAATGTCAGAAACGGTTTTGTCAATATCTTATAGGAAGTAATGGTGCATATAAAATTATAAAGTCTCTAATTTTAAACAGCTAGATCTACCACCCAAAATTGAATCATTCAACAGAAATATTCCGGAAGATTTAATAATATTTTTTTACCATCTGTAAGGCTTCATCGATGAACCAGCCACATTTTGCTCGCTGTCTTTTAACCCACAAGAAGATACACTTTTTTATTTTGTAAAAATTCAATTTGATCCCACTATTAAAAAACAAAACTTTCCACTCATCTTCATTGAAATTCTTCAGTGTGTTGCTTTAACTTTTTAATTTGGGAAATACCAAACAGTGTAATCAGTAGTGTTTAAGTCTGGACCCTGGGCTTGTTGTTTAAAAAAATGTGTGTTTTTTTTATCTACATAAACACTGCTAAATTTTAGGTAGACATAAAACGTTGCCCCATCTAGCTTTAAAAATGTAGTCACCTTATGTTGTCAGGCAAACGTTTTCTATCACTTAAGAATTCAATTTCACTGGTTTAGTAAAAAGAACTATCCGTTTTTTACAGTGTGGAGTACACACCAACTTCTATGGAAAGATAGATGACTAGTTATGGAACTCTTGTTTCGACGGAGACTTCACGTTTTAAAGATTTAAAATGCGACTGATTTTTTAGCAATCTTTAATGCAAAGCTTTGTAGCCAAGATATGCTCGATAACATTAGTTTAAAATGATCAATCTCGCAGATATTTCATTCTTTTCTCTCTTTTTCACCAGACACAATTCATCTCGCTATTTAATTTTACTGTCATCAAACATTTAAAATGTAATAGGGTTATTATGCGCCTTCCACAGAATACCTGCTTACAGCGATGCATGATGCATTGTGTCTTTAAGATGTTGAATTAGCGCGATTAAATTTTTTATTTTTAAAGCTTTGGTCAGCCGTTCGCTTATCCGTGCATTTGTTAGGAAAATTAAATCATAATTTCGTCCACCTTTCTCTTCAAAAGAGATTTTAACAACCAGCTTACCAGCTGAATTGGAACGATGGGTTGAGATCTAACCAACTTATCAACTGAAAATCCTTAAGAATAATTCGGACGACTATGAATGCTAAACCAGTTTATTTGACAGCTATGAGTGTTTAAATGCGGTTGAATTACTCGATACTGTCCATGTGCCTTGATAGCAATAGGAAGCTTTGCCATTAAATCCTGTTTTTAAGTTTTATTGAATAGGAAAACTACCATCACCTTTTATCATGTGTTTATCTCTCTCTCTCCCTCTCTCTCTTTCTCTCTCTCTATTTATCAATCTATCTATCTATCTATTTATCTATCTATCTAACTGTCTATAAAACTTTTTACCGACCTAATTATCATTCTTTCTACCTATCTATCTATCATTCTATCTATCTATCTATCTGTCTATAGATTGTAGCCTAGTCCAACCTTATTTTTCTGCGACACCGTGCTTCTCGCCGTCCGGTATACAAGTTGAGCACTGTATTTCATGACGTAAAAAACCTAGAATCTATCTAATTACCTTTCTATTTATCTCTTTATCTACCTATCTATCTATCTAGCTAGCTAATTACGGTACCTATCTATCTTTTCATGCTTCTTTCAATCTGACATGCAAATTAGTCGGGCTGCACTTGCTCTTTAAAAACCAACACGATATATAAATTGAACTTTACCGACGAGATAGCACAGAAGAAATCTTGAACATCAACATACAAGCAACCAAAAAGTCGTAGACTTCCTGAATGTTACTTTTGTTTTATGTACAGGACTACTCAAACCATATAAAAGCCTAAGTATACAATAAGCTGTATTCATAAAGAAAGTATTCGCCCTCCGTCAATAATTAAAAATCCACCACAAGGCATAGACAAATATCTTTTTCACAATGCTTTAAATGCTAAAAATTTTAAGAGGCAGCAGTCCCGGGTAACGCAACACTAAAGCAATGGACAGGTAAGGTTTTATAAAAATAATGCAGAGAATAAAACCAACAGAAGAAAGTGAATGAAAGAGACTAAATGGCAAATGAAAGAAAACACAAATAAAGAAACAAAGACGATGAACAGGCGGAAAAAAAACTTAATGTGGGCTAATCTATCTATCAATTGAAAATCCTCTTTATACATTGAAAAGAAATGTATCCATCTCCTTTGGCGTTGCTTCTTACAAAATCACAAGCTCCACAACATCATCAACAAAAACACCTTCAAACTTAGATATAAATTAGTTACATGCCCGCGATAAACTAAACGAATAGATTGTGCAACTGCAGGAACAAATCAAGATGCCTTCTTAACGAAAATTTGTAAAAATCTAGGATATCAAGAAACAGTCATACAAACAAATACTGGCATAGTGGACACTTATTTACCTGTTTGTATAGCCGAGAACGGCTTTAAGACTAGGTTTTACCAAAATACGTTAAGCCGCAGTGAGCGCATAGGGGACCTCAAAGAAAGCAAGGAATATTTTAAGACATTACTGGAAATCATAAAGAAACCTAAATCATATTCTACAACAAAGAAATGGAACCTTTGTCTCTCAGAGAAATACTGTTACCCTATCACTTAGGCCTTCTTTAAACAAAAGAAGGGAAATGCAAAAATAGTGAGAGGAGCGCTGTCAGTAATGTTTTGATCTCAACAGCCTACTGTAAAAACGAGAGTTGAAAATGGTGGACAGTTAGTATCATAATATGTTTAGATCTGAAGAGCAGTGCACGTAACCTGCATTAAAATGAAAAGGTCAATATTTGCAAAAATGTTAATTAAATCGGCCAAAATGTGTAGAATATCGGGCGATGTAAAGAATTTCTCGATTAAAAATTATTGCTTTGCTTGCGGCCATCCCGTATCGATGTGTGAAGATGAGACAGCAAGTCAGCAGCTGTAATTGTCAAAGGACCCGAATTTGCGAAATGCCGACCACCCTGTTTAAGATATAATAACGAAATTTCTTTTTCATTAAGTCCTAGGGTGATATAATTTTAGTTACTAGCACGCACAGGGATTATATTTTTATGCGAACTCCTTGTGTGTAACTGGGAGTGCGGTGTCTTTGCCTCAGTGCATTCCCACTAGGCGGACGTGGGAATTTCTCTTTCCTAGTTTTGATTTCGTCAACATTTTCTTCACAGTTTTGGCATACTAATTCAACACTTATATCAGTGCATATTTTAAATTGTGTGCTTTTAAAGAATTCCTAAGTGCTGTTTTAATCAAGAAGTCAGTGTAGCTATGTCAGTGTCGGACGCTAAACCCGAGAACATAGATCTAAATCTAGACATTGCAAAAGCCTTGAAAGCTATCACAGAAAGGCTAGAGAATAACGAAGACGCATAGATCTAAACACCAGTGCTAGTGCCAGTGATAATCGACCGTCATCACAGGAGCCTCTTGCTCAAATAGACTTAACAGAGGGCCAAGGACCCGATCTAAACCAGCTAGGTTCCGTTGAACGTGACAACGCTTTCCTAGACATACAGAGACAATTTGACTCGCTAAGAGACCGCCTGTCTCGAATTCACATACCTACGTTTGGTAAGGTCAACGACAGTGCAGTTGGCATAAAAACTGACTATAAACCTGTCCTGAAAGTCGTCAGTAAATCAGCTAGATTCGCCGAAACTGGACTTAAAATTCTAGGTAACCTGCCTAAGGACCCACAAGGACAATACACAATCACAGAAAACGACATACAATCCTTATAAACTGCGTTGTATGCACACGTTACCTATCTTCAAGATGAATACAGTAATTTAGTAGTGCGATCTACTTTCGACGATGAAACCAGTCGCTTGTTTCGATCTTTCGAAAACAACACACAAGCGTTTTCTGAACGTTCACTGACTAACGTACGCCTTGCCGCCGAGTTATCCGCGCTGTCCACACGTTCGTCATCTAAACCTTCGTCCTCAAGGAACAACTACAGAGGCAGAGGACAATCCTTCAACCCTTCCAACTTCAGAAGACCACCTAAACAATCCTTCAATTGACGAGGCTCCGGAGCTGTCACATCTTATTTTAGTTTTTTGTGAATATTCTTATAGCATTGTGAGGTTTTAACGATTTTTAAAAAAATTCATACCATGTTGCAGAATCTAGATCTAGACCGGGGTCAGCATCGGAGAAAATTTGTCCCGGGACATAACCTACACTATCGCCTGGCTGCCTCTCTAGATTTAATTTCAAAATCTATCATATTCATTGAGTTATTGGATGACTGACATGTATGGAATAGCAGAAGCAAGAAGAAAAAGTCCGAGGACTCCATCCAGTTTCGATAGGTGAAGATTAAGGCAACACAGTGACACAGTGAAAGTAGTTTTTAATTTTTTTATTTACGCTGCGCAGCCTTCGGTCGCGGACGCAATGGGGAGTGCCATGGCGTAGGTCCTACGCTGTCATGAAAAGTTCACATCTAGATATAGACAAAAGGGGAGTGAAGCAGAGTGACAAATGCAGAAAAACTGCTAGATTTGAAGACAATCCAAAAAATGGCTATGGAAAGGGGGGGGGGTGTAAAAGAGGTAGTGGAAGGAAAATAAGGAGAATTACACGTTAGTTGTAAAGCAAAAGCATCTATACTCTAAAGCAATAATATCTTGATCTATTTGTATATCTAAATACGTAGACAAATGCGCAAATCTAAGAGAAACATCAATGATGAGAGGCGTATACACGTAAGACGATAGAGATGAGAAGAAATACAGTAATAAGAAGTTAAAACTGAAGAGATTCTTAACGACGTGGAAGAGAATCTATGACAGTTACAGACGGAGAAAAGATAAGTATGTATACGGAAATAAGAAAACGAATGGGATATGTATACTACATGTATAAGACAAACGAAGAACGCAAATTTTTATGCAGCCCAATCTGTTTCTCGACTTGATCGGGTACAACACACACTACTCAAACAGTGCTGGCCAGTGCCGCGAGGACCAAGTAAGGGGCACGGAAATAAATCAGTTGTCTGAATAACTACTGACCCATGAGATGGCCATGAAACACAGTGTCACGACCGAAAATAGATAGGATTTAGGTTGCTTAGTAGGCCTATGTATAAACCTATGTATGTATCTATCTATCTACCTATCTATC
>BMAT01008375.1:76013-87251 GCA_019649035.1 Elysia marginata | reverse complement strand
CTATCTATCTATCTATCAATCTATCTTTTTATCTATCTATCTATCTATAAATTATTGATTTTAGGGTAAAAAAAACATAATCCGTAGAGTGCTCTACTTCAGCAGCGTAATAATTATCAAAGTTACCTAAACTGTGTGCCTTGTCATGGTTTATAAGTTTTGGGCAGATCTGTCCTCATCAGATGGCTGACTGATCTTTGTTGGCTGGCTGGTCTGTGTTTACCAGCATGACCGACTGAGATACATTATCTAATCAGAATTTCGGATATGAGCACAATGTGAAAAATCTCTTTACGCATATTTTAAGTACCTCTTTTTCCGTGTCGCAAGTTTTTCTGCTAAGCACAACGGACAAGTCTTTTTCCCTGGCATGTAGGGTCTAGTTATTTTTAGTATTTGCCATTCTCTTTTGTGTTCTATTTTTTTTCTTTCGCAGTCCAAATGTGTTCACTAAGGCTGGTAGAAGCTTTTTTATGCTCTAGTTTGAAGAATCACTTGTGTTGGTTATACCTAGTTTTAAAGGTGTTTTCTGTGAGTCCTACACATGTTTCTTGTTTATTTGTTTTTGTCTCCGTCATAGTGGCCTTATAGACAATGCATTTAGCGAGACAATGTCCTTTCAGTGGGCAGTTTTCTTTTTGTCGGCAGTTGCACTTTGTTTCTGTCGGTGCCTTTTCATTACGGTTTTGTTGTAATCATTTCTTGTTGTGGTTCCAGATTGTTTGATTAACGTAGGGCATACAAATGTAGCTGACTTTAATGCTGTTTGTATTGAAGATTTCGTGAAGGCTGTTTGCCTTTTGGAAATGTCGGTCAATCATGAAGAGGAAGATCTTTGCAATGTTTGTTGACACATTGTCGCTGAATGGAGGATTGAAAGAGAGTCTTTTTCTGCTTCTTTTCTTTCTGTCTTCTTTGTTCTTGTTACTCTCGTCTTTGTCTTAATTGAATTGAAAGGTTTGGTTGAATCCGCTTCTCTTCAGAGCCTTTCAGTATATGAGGAATGCAGGATTGTTACATCCACAAATGCAACAACCACCCTCCTGCTGTAATTAGAAACCTACCAAAATGTATCATGAAAAGAATAAACACAAATTTGAAAAACGAAGAAATTTTCAACCAGGCGATAAAAATCAGTCAGCCATCTGAAGAGGACAGAGATGCCCGAAACTTATAATCCATGGCAAGGCACAAAGTTAAGGTAACTAAGACAGTTATCTATCTATCTATTTATCTATCTTCCTGTACTGGCAAAGAAGCCTATTCTAAACAAAAGAAGGGAAATCCTATCGACAAGCATGCATGGGAAAAATATTTGCTTACTAATAAAAAAAAATGTGAACCGACCCAACGACTAGCTAGTTGAGCCTGACGGGGAAATAGAAAGTAAACAGCCAACTGAGGAAATGACATTGTTCTGAAACACAGTGTCGTGACAAAACAAAGGATGCATATCTATCTTCTTATTTGCAAGTTAATACATCTACTCGTCGTTTTGCTATATATTATTGGATCTATTTTTATCTAAACATCTATCTAATTATCCATCTACTTTTTATCTATATTTCAGTCTTTTTCAGCAGTGTAGCTAAATGGTATTTCTATATACCAAAACAACTGCCTGCTTCTATGAAATCCTAATCTTTCTTTTACTGAGAGCTAAACTTAACGTCTCTTTCTTTAAGACGACATTCCAATTACTCTTATTTTACATTCAAAAGAGGTAATTTGTAACCTGCAATTTTTCTCTTCAAACTTTCGTAGCTTTATAAACATTGCTGGAATTATTTTACCATAATAACAGTTAACAGCAGAACTGATTGAAGGCAAACATACATGTTTCGCTCAGAGCTGCAGCCAAAGCAAATACTTCATGCTATAAAACTGGTATTGTCGTTGTTTGACTTTTGGCATTATGTCTGAACACTCACGCATTGTGGAGGTCATTATCCTGACAATGAATCATCTCCAACGAGATAGGCTCATAGGCTCGGAATCACGGCATCACAACACGACCTTTTCACGAGAACAGGTTGGAAAAATAAGGCTGATCTTTGAACCCCTGTTTTTATAGACCCTGAAGCTTCGGGGATAAAATTAGCACCTGTGATTCATGAGTCAACTATACCTTCAGTTTTCTTAACTATGTTTTGGTATAATTACAGCGCACAGTGATATTTATAAAACATACCTCTTCATTTCACTCAATCACGCGATTGTGATTTTACGGGGAAAGGGATGTAGGCCTAGTCGTATTGTTTATGTAATTGAAAATTGAAGATTTAATATTGCATGAAAAGATTTGAGGTTCATCTCTGGCGTCTGTGGTTAGCCTCTAATACTTTACTTTTTTATAAATCTTATTTGCTTGACGAGTTAATGCCATCTTTATAGTTTACTTTAAATACTTTGTAATACTTTGCAATTTCTCTTTAGCCCCCTTCAAGTTTAAAGCTGCCCGACAACTCATTAATACACGATAAAACTAACGATGAAACCAAAAAAACAAGAGAATGTTAAGGACTTTGTGTTAAGCTCTACTTTAAGACAGAAATTTTGGTCGGGTAAGCTATCGTGAGTTCAAAGTGCACTAAACAATCCTTGTGGCTTTCATGTGATTCGGTATCAAACGACAGGTAAAGCTCTGTATTACTACATAATTGTATTGCGGAGGGTTAAACAGTATATGTTGGAATATGTTTCTGGAAAACTTTCTTGCAAAATCGATTTTTAGTCTTGTTTCTAGATTTCATCCTTTAACTTATCTGATTAATGTTGAATATTTCTATTCTCCTCTCTGTCTGTCTGTCTGTCTGTTTGTCTGTCTCTCTCTTTCTCTGTCTTTCTCTCTTTTTCTGGCTGCTACTCTTTGTTTTCTGCACCTTTTTGCAATATATTTAAACACATTTCAAATGAAAATGTTTGTATCATATATAACGACATGCCTCACTATTCTTTGTATAGAAAAATGTTAAAAAGCAATAGCATTGGGAACAGTTTTGATCAAAAGCTGAAGTCTGAAAAGCCAAGCAATTTGTATTCCCACATTTCGTGTAATTGTTTACTCTATCAACACCAATTCTGTTTGTTGACTAGTAATTTTTACCATCATTGATCGGAAATATAACCATACAATCTAAGTGTTTAACATTGAAGCGACCTCGGATTTGTGGCTTTGGTTAAAGGGTGATATTGATTCCGTCGTTTCGACCTCAGCCCATCAGTTTGAGCTCAGTAATTACAAGGTATGGCAGTAATATTTATCTATGTAAAGTGCCGAGAACGCCTGGGCTATAGCTAGGGGAGAGGTTTTTTTTTAATTAACAGATAAAATTTTGCAAAAAGCTCAATACAGGATGTAAGGTACAAAAAGAAGTATTTCTAAATAGCAGCAAAGTAAAGAGTACAATTTAGAATAAGCTTTAGTAAATTTTTACAATGCGAAAACTCTCTTCCTTTAGTAACGCACAAGAGACCTAAAATGCTATCTTTGAAGGTCTTAACATTTTAACTCAAGATGAGCAGAGACCTCTTGGTGATGGAAAACTATTGATGTCAAAGGCTAAAGGAAACTGAGAAGTAATACTGATCCCACCTTGATTCTGCGTAAACCTATCGTGCCTGAAAACCTTCAGCCTATGTTCAAGTTGTGCCTGACTCCACCCAGACAGTTTTTATCCTTTTTAGCTTTGCAGGCAATGCTATATCTTTTTGTATTTATATACGTATTGAGGCTAGAGAACTAGTTCGCTTTTTCCATGGGTGCTCAGCTGAAGCTAGTATGATGCTAAGGCAAGGCAAGCACAGTGACTGATCATTTATTATACATGTAAATTATACCGCTCCATTATCCAATAATGAAGGTGTGGCTGTTAATCTCCAGATCTGTTTCTATACAGTACCCGAACATGCCAAGGCAAATCAGTGCAGACACGAACAGAGCCGTTTAGCATCCATACCTTTAATGGCGCCTTCGCACACATCAGTATACTTTGTGCATGTGTAGCAAACTGCTTGTTTTTTTACTTTGTTGAAAATAGAGAATCATCACTAAAATATGTTCGTGTTTTCACAACTAAAAAACAGGAATTATTTCACATAGAACAAAATTGAAAATGTATATTTCAGCAAAAGGTTCGTAGATAAACAAAGCGCAAAAGATTTTATTTTTGGCGGAAGAATAGGAAATTGATAGCCTGTATGCCCGTTGAAAACTAAATTGAACAACTGTTATCTATTATTCTATACTTTGGAACTTTTTATAAGTCGCAAACAAAAGCCAAAATGGTTAAGAATGTTTTCTGATGATGTATGTTACCCTTAAATCTATCGGTTACTAACTACATAAACAGTAATCGAGAGCGAAGAAACAAAAAAAAAAAAAAACTAGGTGCAACAGTTGTTATGTAAATTAGCTACACGACGTAGAACATGCTGTGGCAATGTTGACGAAGAGACAGGTTTCTAGCAAGTAAGACCAGCCAACTTTCTTCTTCTTCTTCTTCTTCTTCTTATTCTTCTTCTTCTTCTTCTTCTTCTTCTTCTTCTTCTTCTTCTTCTTCTTCTTCTTCTTCTTCTTCTTCGTCTCTCTTTTCTCTCTCTTCCCTCTCTTTTTGTCACTCTCCCTTATTTCATTCTCGCTCTGTCTTTTTGTCTCTCCCTTAAGAGTGTCTGTCCTTTCCTCAGTTTCACTATCTCTTTGTCTACATCTCTCTCTTCTGCCTTTCTCATTTTCCTACCCCATCTCCTAAACTCTACGAATCGCTTAAAATGCCTATTGCATTGATATTCTAACTGCTATCCCTGTCTTATTCTTTAGGCCTACTTCTTTTTTCTCTATACCATTATGTGGGTGCTTGTTTTTCTTCCTTAAATTCCTATACTCATCTCCTTTACGGAGCACGAGGCTTTTCATGTTATCAGAAACCTCTCAATCCGTTCCTGCCAACACATTCACACACCATCTCTCTCTCTCTCTCTCTCTCTCTCTCTCTCTCTCTCTCTCAAAAGAAATTTAAAAAGCTTTTACTGACTGCTTTTTTGCATATGTAAGAAAACTATTTTGCTTTGCGTTAGATTTTTTTTTTGTAATTTTGTAGAATGTAATGCATGACGTTGTGAAGTAAACAAATCAATATTCTCGCTTAATTACATGCATTTATAGACATAAAATCTCTTTGAACTCAATCTACATCCAAACCAACAGCGAAGTCAATTTCATATTGATTTCATTTCAAGGCAAACTTTTCAAGTTAGGCATGACATGCATGACATGATTAAATTAATGGGGGGTATATTTATGAAGTTGCTTCTGTTTGCGTACCGATATAATTGTATATTTACATTTGAGTCCTAATCTTTTTGCGGTAGCTTTCCTAGCAAAAACAATATCAGCAGAGATCTGATTGAAATTACAAACTTTTTGAAGCTGATTTAAGAAAGCCAGAAACAGAGTGGTTTAAGGGGTTGTCGACTTCACATCAAAGCAGGACACGTTTAAAGAAAGAATGTTTTACTTAGGAACATCGTTAGTCTATTCAATTCTTGGTTAGCTTTCACTTAAGTAGGCCAACAGGTATGGTTGCGTGGAACGTGAAACTATTTCAAATTCCTCAGCATATCTTAAAATAGAGCAAAGTTTAACTCGTATGTCAAACACCGCTGGTGAGGGCTTATTTCGAGAACTAGAGCAAGTTTGTTCAAGAAGGTGCCTTTTTGCCATCTCGTTGTACAGTTTATTACTGAACTGAAAAAAAAATTGAGTTTTCTTATGGTTCGTGCCAAACATTTATCATTACATCGCCTGCTAGTCAACACTGGATGATAAAAAATCCTGCACACGAGCTGTAAATCTCACGCGGATTCATATCAAAGATAACCTGAGCTTTTGAACATAGAGGGCACAAAAAATGATAGACATTCCAAATAAAGGCTAAAGCGTTTTTATGGTAAGAACTTAAAGAGTCTTTTCTGCGT
This sequence comes from Elysia marginata, assembly GCA_019649035.1. Classification (NCBI taxonomy): domain Eukaryota; kingdom Metazoa; phylum Mollusca; class Gastropoda; family Plakobranchidae; genus Elysia; species Elysia marginata. Next base: position 81,275 of record BMAT01008375.1, on the reverse strand, counting down.
GGTAATTTTCCTGCTTACCATTCACTTACATGACTTAACGCTACCCAGTCATTATTGCAAACAAAACATTGCCTTAACTTTGGTAAGAAATTTGTATAAGGCCAATTCCCGTACTAATTTGTTATTTGTTAGCTCGGTGCTTGATTCATTTAATGTCGGCCTTCCCTTCAAATTTTATTTCTTTTGTTTGCACACGAGTTTTCAAAGACACCACATGTAGGTGCATGACATACAAACAGGACTGCCGCATTATGGAATAATTATACAACTGTTTTAGTCCCCATTTCGACGTCAAACCATGACTGGTATAGCAAATACTTATATTTTAAAATGAAAAGAGTGTACAAAGGTGCATATTTCCGATAAAAAAGCTGTTCCTCTAATAGCCTGTTACATCCACGGCGATTCACACTGCTCTCTCTCTCTCTCTCTTTCTCTCTCTCTCTCTCTCTCTTTCTCTCTCTCTCTCTCTCTCTCTCTTCTCTCTGACAACGCTCAGCTAGGACGGCGGGCAAAATAATCTCATTTTGCTGATGAGCATAACGCACCCGTCGTTCCAGCTCGGAGTCCTCACAACCATAACAATTCGCCGTGGGTGCCCACGTCTTGCTTGTTGTTTTGGTCCTGTCGGAAAGTCGATAGTGATCAAGGCCTTTGTTATTACCATCTCATTTTGAGTTACAGAATGTTGTCCAGGCCTTCAACCCCAACGTTTGTGAGTCCTCAGTCATGTGTCAGTTACAGAAAACTCGCACTTTCACAATAATTATGCCTCGACTAAGAATCCCAATTTCTTGAAAACACCAATTTCCATACGAATTGCTATGCATATAGGGCATTTTCTCGGTTTTCTTCAGAGTTATCATTGGTTACAATAATCAGTTGTCGTCTTCGTTACGCCCGGAAAAAGTCAAAAGATGGTTTGGCAGAAACGTTTGTCTTACGTACAAAGAGAAGACGTGAAAACATTACGATCTTGTTCGCCTTTGCAAGAGATTATGTAATAGCTAAAAGGAAAGGAAAGTATACACGTAAATACAAGTATAATTCTATGCATAATGAAAACGCATGAGAGTACGCTAACTACTATTCCTTTGTCTAAATTACAAAACAAAAATAAATTCTCGTGTTATCACAGACAAAAGCACATGTACAATAATATGATTATGTTAATTTTTTACTCGCTTTTCACTTGTTCTACAAACAGTTCAAAGTTACACGAATCATTGAGCACATAGAATTTAAGCTATTATTGTTATTATCATTGTTATTGTTATTATACTGTTGTGTACGCCAAAAAAACTACAAACCGCAATTATAAGAGATTTAAGACCATAGGAATTAATTTTTGAAGTTTTAGCCATTAATACGTTTTGTGAAGTTTGGAAGTCTAATGGTAAATTTTCCTGTTTCAGAATTTTTAAATCTGTGTCGATTAGGTACCACTGCTGATTGAACGTTCTTTTTTCTCTATTTACATCATATTTAGGCGTGTGATGTTGTGTGGATGCCCTGTGTGTAATTTACGCGTGAAGGCAATTGAATGTGAACATTAATTTTCCTTCTACGGCACTTTTTTATATCATTTCTAAAGATGTTATGCGCATAGAGCATTCTTTTTGAAATGGTTCAGCTACAGACTTGTATGCTAGAGCGCAATGCGCAGTATAAATTTTATTTATTTATTTATTTATTACTATTATTATTACTATTATTATTATTATCATAATCATTATTATTATTATTATTATTATTATTATTATTATTATTATTATATTTCTTCGTTGTTTTGGCTAAAATGTTTCCAATCAAAGATATTTAAAATATACCGTCGTCGATTTTTGTACGTGTGCTTTTTGTAACGTTTTATGCCAGCTCTTGTGTTACTTCATTAATAGCAAAGTAAGAACAAAATAATCATAACACAATAGTCAACGGACTTGAAGATCGATACTTGCTTCAATTCACGCAGTAATGGTAGTAGTAGTAGTAGTAGTAGTAGTAGTAGTAGTAGTAGTAGTAGTAGTAGTAGTAGTAGTAGTAGTAGTAGTAGAAGTAGTAGTAGTATTAGTAGTAGTAGTAGTAGTGGTGGTGGTGGTTGTGGTGGTGGTAGTAGTAGTAGTAGTAGTAGTAGTTATAGTAGTAGTAGCAGCAGCAGCAGCAGTAGCAGTTGCTGTTGTTGTTGTTGCTCAAGTCATTGCAAACGTTAATTAGACGTAAGAAGAGAATCAGAGCTTCCAAGCTTAAATCAGTCATTTTCGAAATAACATCGTAAATTATTTGTTCAAGTTCTTGAAAGGTTTGAAGTGAACGTATTTCACTTTTTGCAGTGCGGTCTTCCACACGCAATAGCAGCAGCTTGCTCGAAGCTTTGCCCATTGGCTTTGGAAAAAGAACCACATTTGAGAGTTTCATCCCACACATAAAGTGCAGGCTAGACGATTGTCAAGAGGTTGTTTCACTGTTTCTGTGAAGTTTAACTGACAATCTCTAAGGAAAAAGACTGAGGAAGAAAGGTGCTTAAAGAGATAGTTTAGCAACAAGAAAAATACAATGAGAAAAAATGATAGAGAAAGAGTAAGAATGTTGAAACATAAGGAAAAAGTGCCCATGAAAAAAGAATCTCAGGAGAATTTGGTGTAGGCGTATTTAAATAATTTTTGGATTTGGAAATAACAAAAATCATCTAACATCTTAAACTGAAAGACGAAGAGCCGCAAGGGTAGAAAACAGTTTGAGGTGATATAAATGTCATTTCACCTGTTGCGAAATGTTTTCTTATAGAGTCAGATAATTACAGCGAAGATGCAAAGAGAAAGAGTAATTATCTTAAGATATCTTAAAGTACTTGCGTTTAAAACACTGATTTGCTTATGATTAGATTAGCCGTTAATCGTGATAACATTTCCTTTTTTTGCGGGGTGGGGGGAGGGGTGGTGTTAATAAGAGTGTCAGCATTTTGTGGCTGTTCAGTTTGGATGGATGGGCTGAGACAAGGCAAGTTTTTAAGTAATGTTCGTTTCTACTAGCAGGTAAAATGATTATTTATAAAACATGTTGATAGAGTTCATTTATTCTTATCACTCCTCTCTTTCTTATCGGTATACCTGACAAAATATCTCAGCATATATTTTGATTGATCTCTATGAGAAAAACAAAACTGAAGTTACTCGTAACGACATTGAAGCCTAGGTGGTCATCATTATGTTGTGTTATGAAAGTCTTTTTTCTTTGATTTTTTTATAGTTTATTTAAACTTTAAAATCATAAATTATAAATCTTCTTGTTGTAACCCGTTGAGCACAAAAAAAATGAAAATATGTTGTGGTCTTCAAAGTCAAAGATTTATTCCATTATCATTTCAGTCGAAACATGCAGATGAATATAGCTGTTGGTAAGCCTAGAACATGGCAGGTTTTTTTATTACAGAAATGATCCAATAAACAAAATGGCGGTACTATTTACCGTTGTGACACCCCTTAGAACAATACAATCATTTGCCTTTTCCTTCCTCACCTTTCTCATTCTCTTCCTTTCCGTAATGATCTCTCTCTCTCTCTCTCTCTCTCTCTCTCTCTCTCTCTCTCGGTATCTGTGCCTCTCGCTATCTCGGTATCTGTGCCTCTCGCTCTCTGTCTCTCGCGTTCTCTCTCCCATTTCTTTTGATTTTTTTAAAACTCTGTTTTGATTTTACTACTTGTTAAACTAATTATCATCGGGTCTATTACATTTATCTATAAATTAATGACTTACTAGGCTGATACCTGTCTATCAAGGATTATTCCATCATTTATTGATTTATGTCTTTATCTATGAATCTTTGAAATACACCTAATATTATACTATGCTACCCCTTCTCATATACTTTAATGGTAACCTTTTCATTAACTGTTCTTTATCTCTATTTTTATTTTTATTTTTCTAACCAGCTAATCCTAAATCTCTCAGGAGACAATTTTGAACAATGGAATACTTAAGGAATAAATACAGACTAAAGCTAAGTACTCGTTAAAATGAAGTTGTCTAGTTTAATAATTCATTTTGAAACGAAGCTTCAAAAATGTCGCGTATTACATCGGATACCATCTGTTGCCATCGCTGGAGGATTCTAAAATGACCTTTTAATTTTTTTTTACTAAGCTTTCCCGATAAGACAGTCTTTGAAGCAAAGCACACCCTAAATATTTGAAGAGACTTACAAGAAATGAGAATTTAAATGCAGTTTAAGTGTATATACTCAAGAAAAAAGACAATGCTTTACGTGTCTGGCTCTTTTGATCATGGGTTGTTAACGTTTTTACTGTTAGTTGAGGATTGCCAAATCTAATGTGTGTTACAAAATTTATACTTGCTTTACCTTTAAGTTCAAGATGTCTCGTTTCATCTAAACGTTACTACTTTTTTGCGATAAAACTTTATTGTCTCTGAGATAATGGCTTGCGGTCGGAAAATTTTTAATTCCTGTAGGCATAGAGTAGTATTTAGAAGACTTGCTAGTCGGTGAAAAAATCTGTAATTTGGAAAGAATCATTTTCCTGTTTCTTTTTCTGTTGGTCTTTGAAGTGTTGTTACGTTAAGAATAGTTCAATTGATATGCAGAAAAACTAAAAATGTTCTTTAAAAGGATATTTCTGTTGGCTAGAACCCTGACAACATTAATACAAAAACATGATGTCAGCGAATGTTTTCGTTGCCATTGTTGTAGTAGCATTTGTTGTTGTTGTCATGTTGTTGTTGTTTTTGCTTACATTTAAAAAACATACTTTCCCGTTAAGTTAGTATCAACCGCAATAAGTTGTTTCAGCGTCATTTAATATGTTTAAAACTGCAAGAGATTATGGACAAAACTATTTTGTACTATAGATCACCTTTGAAATTGAGAACTCAAGGTTTACATATCATAATTGTCCTTTGCACTGAGAAGCACCTTATCCATTCAAAAAAACAAACGAAAACACTAGAAACACTTTCTTTATATGATGACAATCGAAATGGTTGAATCTCAAATAATATAATAATTTGATATCTATCCACCTTTTACATTAGAAATATTGTATTATCGATATTTGTATATTTTTCCTATTATCAGCAAGACTTTTGAAAATTCCATCCATAACTTAAATTTAACTCAACGCAGTCATAGACTTGTACAGATATTGAGCTAAAACAGTGGTAGAGGCAGCACGTATGGCGGTAGAGGCAGCACGTATAGCGGTAGCAGTTAGTAGTAGTAGTAGTAGTAGTAGTAGTAGTAGTAGTAGT
>BMAT01008375.1:14881-26985 GCA_019649035.1 Elysia marginata | reverse complement strand
TTTTTTTTTTTGGCTCGGAACATGTAGTTGTTTCTTTATTTCCAAAAGAGGGATTTATAAGCGAAATATCTTTTTTAACAATCTCCGAAGCTTTAGGAATTCAAACTGGCTTGGAATTAGAGCTAAAGAGATTGACAACCGATGAAACACAATATTCTGACAAGGTCTAGACTACCTCTTGCATACTGTGTGAAATGAAAGAAAGGCTTACGTCTAGCAATTAGGCCTATCGCCTTGCAATCAAAAGGGGGAAACAAAGGGGGAGGGGAGGCGTGATCGGGACGAGAAGAAAGCCAATCACACAATGCTACACAGGCCACAGACTACATTGGTGTAATCTGTGACACAGGCCAAGGGCTAGCATACAGTCCACCTGTCACTCTCAGTAGATTACAGTACGGGCGGGCGAGGTGCTGGCAATTTGCATCATCTGATTTGTTCAGCCACGCCCCACAGGTCTTTGTCCACCTTTTACCTTTTCTCTTCACACTCCTGCCCCCAAGTCTTACCCTTCACACAACATGCATGGGTAGATAGACCTGCGTTTTAAGCTTAGAGTTAGACTAAATGTATTATTCTAAGGTTTTAAGTAACAAAGAAGATGCGAATTTCTGTGGAGTGATGCTGGCATATCCCTCGCTGTCGCTTGCATCCCAGTTGTTGCCTGGGAATCTTCCCGATTTCATAGCGTGAGTTTAGCCAATATAACGTGCGTTTAGGGTAATTTATACTGTTTTAAATCAGTCATAGCGACTTGGCATTAGTTTAACCGTATCGTGCATTTAACTGGAGAGCGTTTAACCGGACACTACTGTATTGGAGGAGCAAAGCAAACACTGCTATAAAAAGATGTACCTAGTACGTCCACAGCGCATAAAGCCTTGCAATTTTTGGACGTACCTGGTATGTGCACAGCGCAGTCAAGAAGTTACTTAATGTAAACTAGTATAGAATTTTGCTTCCTTCTCTTTTTTTTCATAATGTTACTGCTTTAAAATTAAGATAAAACTTCTTTTTCGGCTCAGAGAGGACTATCCCAGGACTGCACTGTTCATCTTATCTTGATAAATGATACTACTGTTTCACTTTAAAAAAAAAATACATGTACAGCCTGAGCTAAATGATCCCCTATGATTTTAATAGAGGCACAAGGTCACTAAATAACTATAGAAAAAAACAAAAACGATTGTTCAGTAGTAAAAAAGATTTTACTCATGTCACATGATTGTATCGTTAAATATAAGGCTACATGGAGTATATAAACATTTAATATTACATGTAAATTACTTTGCTGCTTAAACAGAAACAAACTGGAACAGAGTAGACTATTTTGAAAGCCTTTGGGATTTGCAACATATTATTTATGGACGTTTATGATTATTTGTAATAACAATTCTTTGACTAGTAGTACAAAGAATACTACTTCAAATCAACAACAACAACACCAAAAATTACTGGTATGTTTTAAAAGTCTATTCATACATTACAAGCCTGCTTGTTTCAAACCATGGATTCAAAAGAAAAATGTTTTCATAATTGCAAATTTCATTTCAGGTGTATGCCATATCTTATGGAAATAATTCTCCTCTTTCGAATCATTTTTTTTCATTTGGCTATTGTTGTAAACAGGCAATCAAACCAGCCAAAGCTTAAGATACAGGAACAACTAGTATTATTTAATACATTATGAATTATATAATAATAATGTCCCTTCTAATAAAAATATAAAACACAATCCTTAAATATCCTTATTATGTAAGATAATCAGATAAGATAGAGGCCTGCTTCATACTTAACAAGCCAAACCACAGCACATCAATGAGTAAACTCAAAGTAAAAATCTGTGCTAAAAAAATATAATATGGTGAGGAAACAAGTCTTACAATATATTTTCTGTTGACTAAAGGAAAACTCTTTAGGGTAAAAAATGAGGCAGCCTATATTGACCACTGGCAGAGAAAATGATTTTTTAACACAGTAAGAATTTAAACCATTTTATGCCTTTCTCAGTTTCTGCCCTTTAACTTAAGAGGCTGAAGCAGATTTTTTACAGTGAATTTGCTCTTCCCATCAACTTGCTTTATACATGTATAAAGATGTCTTGCAACCAGTCTTAATCAGTTTGAATTTTAATTCGAGAAAACGCCTATTTTTAGAGAAGATCTATGTATTCCTCTTTTTCTCTGTGGAATCCTGATAAAGTTAACTCCTTGGGATCGATACAATGTGTTGACTTTAAGAAAGAGTTTCACTTTTAAAAAAGTTGAAGGTGTTGACTTTTAGTGGATTCCATTGTATCTCAAGTCAATAGCTTTTCTTATAACTTTCCACCAAATTTGGGTGAAGTAATGTGATTTTTTTTAGCTTGGAAACTCAGAAAAATTCATTTTTCAAACTAAATTAAGCCTTGTAAAGTGAAAATTTCATTATCTGACTCCCTTGCACCTGTTGCAAGACATAGGGAGTCTACATGTAAAATCTTTGCCTGCCAGACCCAATATTTTTTTCCCTTGTAACTAAAAGACAATTGCTTGGTTTCATTTAACTCTATGTTAGTCTTAAGTATTTAGAGTAAAACTCATCTTCACCTTAAAATACTTTTAAAATCCACTTGACTGTGTCTAGATCTGCAAGTCAAGTATGCTAAATCAATTGGTTTGAATTATCTCTACTTGTCCTATTGGTGTGGGATTGTGTATCAAATGTGGTCTAACTTACTAAGACAGTAAGACTAAGAGCGTTTTGTTTAAGCTGCGTAATAAGACTGCATATTTTTTTCTTATTTCCTGTAATGCCACACAAAGAGGTGCGCAATCTGCAGGAAGGAAAGCAGAAGAAACCGATGTTTCCTAAGTACACTGACAGTTTGAAAAAAAATAAGAAAAGATTTTAAAAATAGAAAAATGTACATGTACTGATGAAGCAATAAAGGCCTGCGAGAACAAATGGTTGGGGGAAGAGCTATCCTCTTTACTCTGCACGTATACAAAGGTGTTCCCTTGAAATTAAACTACATGTAAAATTGAAAATCCTCTTGAATGTACAGATAGATCTATATTGGTTAATTAGTTAATTTTTCACGTGAGCTATAGGGAATGAGATTTCAACAAGAGTAGCGGAACTTTCCTGGTGTCTCTCCGCTGTCTTATGAATACAACCTTTTAAAACTTATGCGACAAATTTATTTTGAAGATAACTTTTTATTTAGCTCTATAGTTATTAAGTTCTAGATGTCAAATCGTTAATAAAAATAAGAAACTTACCAATATAAGACCATACAATCTAGGTCTAGATTACAATAACAATTATAGTATTTTGGGGTGTTGACTTCTAGAAAAGGGACGTTACTCTTGTTTTACCTCTAATCTCATTCCTTATAGCAGATTATTTTATAGAATTACTTTTAAACACTTCTCATCAAATTCTGAAATATCCTGTTGCACAAAATTACTCCATGCAATATCTGCAGAACATTAATAAAGGAAACCTGTTCAAGATTGCAAATGACTGATGGAAAAAAATGGACATTATGTGAGACTGTTAGTGCTTTGGAATCAATATAGTGTAGAACTAGATCTAGAGGATAACAGAAAGCAAGGCCAACTGTCTAAAAGGCTTTAAAAAGTTGGAGCTGTGCTCTTACTTAAGTTTCATACTGCAATAGGTCACTTGAAGTTGAAAGCAAGTAATGAATTACTGATTGATGTTTTTTCCAACAAAATTGAAAAAAAATTGAGCTGAAATCCCAAATGTGGCAGGAAAAGAAGCTGAAATCACCATAAATCTTGAAAGATTTACATCCCTGTTCTTTAAAAATGAAAAAGCAAGTCATTGTCATCTCGCATGTTCATATTGAGCCCCATACTACCTTTTTCAGATAATATATCATTTTGTTTGAAAGCAGTTTTATGCTAGAAATCCAATACAGTTTAATGAAAACATTTGATTAGATGAATTTCAACAAGAAAAACATTTTAAAATCTCTTCACCAATTTGAAAGTCCGTGATGGGTGCTTGAAATTTCACACAAGTCTTTTAAACACTTTTATTGAACTCAATTCTTCCAATGACAAATTTAGAAAACTGAGAATTTTATGGGAAAGAGATAAAGCTTTCACCAATGGCAGCAGTTCCTCTGCTGGATCCGCTGGCATGCCCCTAAACAATTTTTTTAAACAGTTTTATTTTCTTCTTTCTTGTAATTTATTTATTAATTCATCATTTCATCAAAAAAAAACAAAAAAACTAAGAAATGGAACCCCTTACTCTACCAAAATACCCGATGCTTCCTTTTTGTGATTTAGTATTAAAAAAATAAAATGGCTTATTGAATTTGTTTAAACCATTGTTTCCATAGTTGGAAGATTTACATCATCAGTCGCACCACACCCACTTTGCAACGCCAGCTGTATCAATTTTAACACAATCTTCTAATGTACATTTAAGGGACTCCGTTTTGTCAAAGAAATTTTCAGAGATTCATGTGTACACTTCCAAGACCATTAAATTTTTTTCCACAGAAGCATCGTTGGTTTTCAAAAAGTTGTTCAATGCAGCTTTATCGACTTGCTTAAAAGACCGCCTTTTCTAGGTTCTTCATAAGCATTTAAACCAAGATAGATCTAGACTGGCCTGGATGCACAATTTGCAGTAGTTTGATTCTTTGAATATAAAAAATACCAAAATTTATAGATCTAGATCTCATTTGATTCTGGGTTTCAATGACTTGACGTACCTCATAACCGAGACTGAGATAAAAGAAAAGCGGAAGGATAGCAAAAGGGTAATAACTGGTCTGTCCTTTGCTTTGTGAACGTTTCTAGCTTTACGTCACAAGATTTCTGCACCGCCATCTTTCTCATAATACCCTGATTTTTACTTCACGGAAACAAATGATAGCACATTAATACGTTGAAACGGCATCCAAAAAAAATTGACGCCGATTCATTCTCCCAGGAGATCAAGCTAACTGCAAAAACTCCCCTGGAACTAAGAAAACCACAGATTTCTGCAGAAAGGCATAAAACTGGAATCACTGTTAGTTATGCACAAAATTGCAACATCATTTTAGCTGTTTCTCTATACATTGGATTACTAATTGTGTCAGCTAATGCTAAAAGTACTACGCAATATTATCATCAAGTACACAAATTAATTTTATTATTATTATTTATTTTTTGACAAATAATGATCAAGACATTACAAGAGCCAGGAAGAGGACAGTGGCCAATTTTAATGATAATGAGAGAAGCATCTCTAAAATAATAACAATCACATCATATATGTCTTGCGACCAGGTTGAATGAGTCAGATGTCGCCCATTTCATATTCCAAAGCAATGCTTTCTTAAGAAACGCATTTTTCTAAGTTTCAAAATGTAAAAAAATGATAAAACCTTGTAGAAAAATACTAAAACGTTTGTTCATTTCGAAATTAGATGTAGAGAAATAGACGGAAAAAAAAGACTTTTAAACGACTTTTTCTCAAATAAGTATTTTCGACTTACCATCTGCCCTTGTCGCAAGACATTTCTGTACACAAAATAATTTTTTTGGAGCGTTTTGATTTTGAAGGAAGCTAAGGAACCATCAAATATGTCAGTTGCTTTTTCCTTTAAATAAAGATAAAAATATACACTTGCAGTAGCCCTACAGTATGGCCCCAAAAGCTCTAATCTAAAAAGGATGTCTTTTAATTTTATAACAATAAGACTCATAACAATAATTAGGTCTATTGGTAGAGAGAGAGAGCCTGTTAAGTCCACTTATACAGTGCTTTAGGGGGCTAAAACATTGTCTCAAATAAGACTGTATTAAAAATTAAACCTATACAATTGTAGCTTACATAATTATATGTATAAGATTAAAACAAAAACTTGAGAAAATATTTCAATAAAATGACAAGTACATTAAAATCTTTACATCACGTCAAACTCATTACTTAAATTATACTTTCTTTCACAGGCTTAATCAATGCTGTTCAGTTGCAAGCATTCAAATAATAAATATTAAACTGACCAGCCTCTTAAATTGCACAATATCAAAGTTGTGGCTTGATTGAAGGATATTTTACAAGCCCAATTCCACTTCAAAGGTGCTCTCAGGGCTTGGGTCCCAATGACAATGTACGGGCTGCCACCCAGAGACTAGCGGGGATACCAAGACTTAGCCTCAGCCGGTCACATTATACTGACACCGACCCAACCAGTAGGGGCCCGGACTGTGCTCGGCTGTGGCTCGAACCCACGACCTCTGGGCCACGGAGCGAGGCCTCTATCAACTGAGCTATCTAGGCCCCCCTCAAAGTTGTGGCAGGCCATAGAAATACATGTAATTGAAACAAGTGAAGTAAATCAAGTTCCTTAATTTGAGTTAAATTTAGATAAGAAGATTTTCCTCTTAACCTTTATAAAAATAACCAGGTGATTATGCTGTTTATGGTTAAATAAAATCTGTTATTTTACAAGGCTACAATTTAGCCTATTTAATAGGCTGTATTCCTCAATGAATAGAACCTATTAAGAACAAATTTAGGCAGTATTTCAATTCTGTATGCCAGTTTTGCTAGCATAGACCCGAGAGAAAATATTCTGACCACTTAGGCCTATCACTTAAAAAATATTCCATAAGCATAATGCAGTCTATTCTGAGCCTGTACTACCAAGGGTCTAATTAAGAGGGGAAATAGCAAAGTTCCTCTTTAAATATGATTCTAAAAAGACGTACCCATTAACCTGCTGCCAACTTCATGCCCTAAGGCCCTTTTTCATTTATTTTTTAATTAAACTTCAAGAACTCAATATACGCCTACCTTGACTGGCTTGAGCTAAAAAATAATGACCTTTCCTTTTCCTATGGACTTGAAATTAATTGGAATGAACACTACAGAGAATTTGGTTTGTTTAATTTACATCTGCTCTGTGACTAGTACTTAAGTATTAACGTTTTCATTTTTCACATCACTCTTGCACACATGCAGGAACACAGTGATTCTAAGAGCCAAACACATTTTTGTGAAGCTGCTAGAAAACGGGAGGAATCCCTTCACTGCAATATGAGCATAGATGTAATTTTCAAGCTCGGGGAAATGCACTTCATGAAATTAAGATTAGAACAACATAGTTCATTTTTTAAATTTAGCAAAGCCTAGGAGCAAAAAGAGACATAACATTAAGTTCGGTGATGTACATTAATTAATTTTAAAAAATCAAAACCAAGTCCAGTGAAATTTCAAATCAAATAAGATTAGGTAACATATTTCTTCATTAATGCCACTCTCCAGTGGATTAAGTTATTTTGGACAACGTTCAAATCCATGTACATTGTGTATGCTGTATAGTCAGATGAGGACAGGTTCAGATACATGCATATTCGAATTCACACAACTTTCTACTTATTGAACATCAAGTTTCTTTATAATAAAGAAATATTCAATACAACAGCAGACAAAAATAGCAACACAGTGAAAACAAGTTTTAATGACAGACGTTATGAAACATGCTTTAAGTGTAAAGTTATCCTGCATAGAAAAATTGTTAACATATACACAACTGTATAGGAAATCAAAGGAAGCAGTAAATTCCTTAAAAATCCAACTAGTATTGAGCAAAGAGAGGTATCATTGAGCCTATGCTGTAGGATCGAAGTCTCCATACCAGCACACACAAGATTGAATGAAAGATTCCCTATTAGTATTTCCTTCTGCTTTTGCTTGTCATTGTATTATTTTTTCACTGAAAGATAATAGTTGCATTTGATGGATGGGTTGGGTTTTTAAGGAAACTTTAATCTTTATTTATGGTATGATCTTCATACAGAGAGTCTATAACTGGAAATTTTCCTTTTTACTATTTTTGAAGGTTTTCTAACTAATTCGTCTATTTTCTTTTTTTTTCCTTGAACATGATTGACAATACCTAATTTGTTACTTGTACCACAAGTGATTATGCTTTGAATGATTGCCTTCAAAATTAAAATGAACATTTTAAGATTGCTATTAAAAGGCAGAGTTTGTGTTAAAAAAACCTTTGTTTAACTTAACTTTTACAAACTTTAGCAATGTGAGTGTGCCAGTTTTATTTAAAAACTATTTTTACCTGTATACTTATATAGCTATCAATTACATGAATAAGTAGCATTTTTCTGTCAATTTATAGTAGGGTTTCAGGTTCTTTATTTAACTTAAAATTTAAAAAAATTTGTTTGCTTTTTCGCTTCGTTCAAAGTGAGATGGTTATTCTTGCACCGTCCACAAAACCTTTGAACTTCCGATCAGTAGGCTTCCTCTGAATTGCTAAAGAGTTCCTGTTGTGTAGTGGCATCAACAAATTTTATCAGACAAATGCTTTTTTTTTGGTGCTCTATAAATATAATCCTTAGTGTAGATTGAATATAGTACAGGAGACTGTACCTTACACTTACTTGGGGCATGCCTGTGTTTGTTACTACATTTAACTTTTTATTAACATATTGTGACTTGTGAGTAAGGAATTGAAGGATCCACAAAATTGTTGATGTGTTGACCTGAAACAAAATAAACCTCTGTGATAGAAAATGGGACTGAATTGCATATAAAGGCTGACAACAGGTTTTATAAAAGAACCCTACCATGCGGTTTATGTACATCTAGATGCTGCCTTAGTTTTTTAAATATCAATATTTAATTTTAAAACTAGCCCATGCAAAATTGTTTTAGGACTTCCTTCTTTTCTTGAAAAATTTAATGCCTTCAAAAATTAAAAACAAAAAGCAAACCCCAGACCTCTCAGTCCTGAAATTGGATGTCTCACTCATGACAACAAGACACTGCATTATATACTGAGCGCCAAAAGAAACGCAACATGACACTCCTTATTTTCGCGCCCATGCGCGCTTTACAGAAAGGTTGGTGAGTTGATTTTTTTGTGTGTTGTGAGTAGTAACACATCTGAACATGAGTTCAAGCACACTCCCGAGTCCCGTGCGTGGTTTGCCGGTCGATGTGAGTGATTTTTGGATACCCTGTAAAAAATGTAAAATCCGTGCGTGTAGAAAAGCCACGTGGTCGATATTCCCAAAATTACACACAAAGGTACCTCACGAGGTGCCTAATATTTATTCGCTATTTTTAGAATTAAACGGTTTTAATTTTACAAAATGCAACGCTTATTTGAAATTGATCGTCATCGTGCTTTAGGACTGCTCCAAGCAGGTCTTCCTATCATACCTCCGTATGAATGTAAACAGGACGACGATTTTCAGACTCAGACAACGTCTACATGAGACGCATACGGTGAGTGATCGGCCACTTTCTGGGAGGCCTAGGTGCACTACGCAGAGACAAGACAGAAACCTTGTCAGAAATCACATGAACAACAGATTTCTTTCAGCTTCAGCTTCAGCGCGTCAGACAAGAGAAAGAAATAATCAACTTATAAGTGCAAACACAGTAAGAAGACGTTTATCTACCTCTGGCCTAAGTGCTCGTCGCCCATACATATGCCCTATCCTGACCCAGCGTCACTGACACCAACGTACGCTATGGGCCCAGGAACATGCCGCGTGGGATGGCATCCAATGGCGAAGTGTCGTATTCAGTGATGAATCTCGATTCTGCATTGACCATGCTGATGGCCGTGTTCGTGTATGAAGAAGTGGTGAGAGATAACAAGCAGATTGCGTTAGGTAACACGACAGGTGGGGTGGAGCATCTTTGATGATGTGCTGCTGTACTGGAAGCCCAAGGGAGGCACACACATTATTAGCCGGAGCCTGTCTTGGTTTGTAATTAAATTCTTAAGACTTATCTACTGAACAGGTATGCAAAAATGAGGTCAAAGTTGCTGTATAGTTTGCATTGTGCAATTTTACCAATGGTATCCTGTTTTCATAAAATCTACTTTATCGAGGGTCTTTTGTTTTAATCTAATTTCCTCGTTCTCAGAGGCCACCGATGAATGTGGCGTTATTTTAAATTGAAAAAGCAATAAATAACCTTTAAAATGATGTATCACATGTCTCATTTAATCCCTTACAGTTTTTAGTAATATACATTGAAGATACGATGTTGCGTTTCTTTTGGCGGTCAGTATATATTATTATGTGTAGTGTTAAATCAACTCAACCAAAGTTAATGTTGCAATTACTGAAGAAAGAAGTTCCATAGAATTTTTTTTCACTCAGAATACTGATCTATACATACATTTGTAAGATTTTTTCAATCCCTCATTTAATCAAACTTTGGACTAAATCCATAATTTGAGATCCCCAATTTTCTAGCTTACTACAATGTAATAATGTAATCCGCTTATATCAACCTACTTTCAGAGATAGAGATGTCAATAGATAAAAATTTCAATAAATAAAAGACAAAGAGGAAAAATAAGGATGTCAATGACGCTGATACCATTAATAATAACTAGAGACTTCCCTTGTTTTGTTTCTAATGGTAAGGGATCTTGGGAGACATTGTGTTGTTAATGTTAGTCTTTCTTTTTTTATTATTAATTAATGAAAGCATTTTTCAATAGAGCCATACCACTATCTTGTTTGTTCTTTCTTTGCTTTTTGTTGTTTTACTTTAGTTTTTTATGTCTTCTTAAAGTCAGCATATCGATAGAGCCAAGAGACCGGGAAAAAGTCAATAGACTTGTTTAGTAATATAATTATCGAGGAGAAAATTGTGTCATAGCAAAACATGTAAAAAAGTGGCTGTAGATATTAGTGGACTTTACTGTACATGTATTAGATTTTAAACAAAAAAAAACAACAAATTTTTACAAGCAGGTAAATCATTTTGTGACAGAGACTGGCAAGTGAAAAAGACAAGAAATCAGCCCTTCCCCTTTAGCTCCTGTTTGCTCCTCTCTACCGTACTTTGCCCCACTGTTAGGACATTGGTACTTCCAATCAGTTTAGATACAAAGATAAAGTACTTTAAATTAAATGTAACTACTGAGAGCTAAGAGGTGGTCAGATTTTATAACAACTTTTAGAATGGATCTTATCTTACTCAGATTGAGATCTGCTTGAAAGATATGGAATTTTTCTTGTTATCAAAGCTGTTGTCATGGGTTTGGCAAACTGTCTTTTAATTGGTTAAGATTAAAACAATTTTGCGTACGTCTATTGCACATTTGCATTAGCTCTTTTTTATTAGCATAAAAATATTTCTCTCTTTGATCATCAAGGTTCATATTCATACGTTCAAAAACGTCCATTTTTGATTGCAATAGGTTTTCCACAGCTTTTACATAGAATTTCTCAAAATAATTTATTGCCAAGATACCATCTAACATCATAGGAAGACTATAACATTTTACTGCTCTTGTACTGTGGTCTTCTGTTTGTACAGGAACAATACTCCACTTATTCTCACTTAAAGCCCTCATTAGACAACAATTACTCTTGAAAATATGAATATGTTCTTCACAGAAGGCCTTTGTTACAAACAAGAATACAAAGAGAGCTTTTTCGTAAGCATGATCTATAAGCAATGCAAGAGTACCCGGTAGCACACAATCATCTTCGAGTTTGACCACAGGGTTGCGCCTTGATCCTCCCACCATCACCTTACAATCTCTTTCAATATGTTCTTGAAATTTTTTGGCCTTAAGCTTATCCTCCTCATGGTAAAGCAGGAGTATATCAAAGTTATCATCCTTCAGTTCTGCTGGCATGAAGTCTATATACCCTTTATATGTATTAGTAATCTTTCCTTGTGATGATTCTCCTAAGTCTGTACATTTTTCATATTCATCAACAGGCTTTCTCAGCAGCAATTCTTCTCTTTCCTCCCCAACGGCATCTGATAAGAAAAAGAAATGAACCATGGATCTTAACACACTGTCACAGTATGAAATAGCAAAATATTGCAATGTTTCAATTAGTAAAAAAAAAGAAGAAAAAAATAAACAGGTACTGATAGGAGAAAGCAGGCAAACAAATTTTCCAACATTTTTTTAAAGATTGAAATGCCTCAGTTTTACTTTAGTTTCAAATCCATCCGATGATCATACTAAATTTGGAGGTTGTTTTTAATACAGTCAGACCAGCGAAATCGGGAAACGCGAAATCGGGCATTTCTGTGAAATCGGGAAAAATCCCAGGGAACGGAATTTTTTCTAT
>BMAT01008373.1:213691-227650 GCA_019649035.1 Elysia marginata | reverse complement strand
GTGTAAATTGAAAGTGACGTCCAGGTAATCTACGATTTTTTGGTTGGCTTGAATGGTAATGTTTAGGCCATTTTCTCTGAATATCGCGCACATTTTTTTCTTTATTTTTTCTGTCTGTTGAGGTGATTTGTTGGTTACTGCCAGCCCATCGTCCTGGTAAAGTCCAACTTTGATGTCGAGGTGTTGTAGTTGTGATAGTAAGTACAGATCGACCAATTCGCATGTTTCGGCTCCGTCGAAGCTTCCCATGGATATATATGACTGCATTATATTTACTTATGTGATGTGCCGATTAAAAAGTCGGTGACTGTGATTTTGGTAATACCAAGACAATTCTGCCTAGTTAAGTTATATCCAGACCACAACCTAACTTTTAAAAATGAATTTGTCAATCATTTTGTTTTACTACTTTCCATAATATTTTTTCTTCAATCAGACCATACGCTTCCGATTAATTTTGTGTTTTGAAATTGATTGGTTTGATGACACGATTTAGTCAGATCGTGAAATCTGTATTTTTTTTCCTCTTTGCTTCAAGTTTTAAAAATTATATAAAAGTTGGTTGAAAGAAAGACACAAAATCAACAAACCGTATAAGAACTAAGTCAGCAGTTTCAACATCTACGATCGAGTCTTTCACAATAATTAGTGAGACTCCCTGTACATTCAGGTAAGCGCTACAAAAGATTTGGCACAATCTGTTACACAAAAGATACCATTAAAATGATTCATAAAATTCGAAACGATCTAAAGCAAAGTTGCAACTTATCGATTCAGTTACAACCTAAACCTTTTAGAGAATTTAAATTATTATGATAAAAACAGGCGAATAAGCTAACTGGTCTGAACCAATGATCAAACAGCTACGAATCTTAAAGTTTGACTATGGATGCACTGTCTTTTTAAGTATCCAAAAAACTTACATTGATGTTGACTGTGATCCTTCTTCTTCATCTATAAAACGTTTTGTTACCCAGGAAGACAATCTCAAAGTTTACCTAGATAAAACTGACATAAAGGCTTTCAGAGGCAGGGTGGGTGTCGACATAGTGAAAACTGACATATAGGCTTTTCAGAGGCAGTGTGGGTGTGAACATAGATAAGGCTGAAATATAGGCTTTTCACAGGCAGTTTGAGTGTCGACATAGATACAACCGAAATATAGTCTTTTAGAGTCAGATTGGGTGTCAATATAGATAAAACCTACATATAGGTTTTCAGAGGCAGAGTGGATGTCGATATAGACAAAACTAACATACAGAGACAGTGTTGGTGTCGATATAGATAAAACCTACATAATCATAGGCTTTTCAGAGGTAGGGTGAATGTCGACATAGATGAAACTGACATAATGGCTTTCAGAGGCTGTGTGGGTGTCGATATAGATAAAACTGACATACATATATATGCTTTCAGCGGCTGTGTGGGTGTCAATATAGATAAAACTGACATATAGAGACAGTGTGGGTGGCGATATAGATAAAACTGACATATAGGCTTTCAGAGGCTGTGTGGGTGTCCTCGGTCAGTTTTCAAGATTTTAGCTCTGATGAAACTTGAACCCTTTCTGAACCATTTGAGTCCTAAGTTGATACAACTTTCGATCCTAATTTTTTCAGTTTTTTTTTGTAACACCGTTGTGATTTAAATTTTTTCTGTATTCTAGACTATAGCCGGCTCTTTTCTCTGTATGTTAGGTTTCCACCTTGCATCCTTTAGAAAGCCATACCTTAGGTTCTACTTGCATTGCAATTTAACCGGAAAGTAGTGGGGAATTCAGATATACTCAGAACTAAAAATCTTTAAACGGAGGTTTCATAGGCTTTTGTATGTCGCCACACAAATGACCAGATCTGGCAACTCTGTAACGTTTTGTTTTCAAAATGTTTCCAAATACGGGAAAAGAGAGTGCATGTGGAGAGGGTGGTCAGGTAAAAGAAAAAAAGGAATAATCAGAATATTTTTTTCGCAAGAATTGTTTTTTTTCCTTATGGTTAACACTACTGTTCGTATCAGCTTGTCTCTGACTTTTGTAGGGAGTTCTTTTGCTTGGAATCATTAAAATAACATGGATCTTTATCGGTTTTTGTTGTCTTTAGACATGTTATGGTTTGGACATGATTTTTTTCCGTAATAACGCAAAGGCTATTGCACGCGTTTTCTAAATTGTGTTAAATGAAAAAAAAATCCCTCAAGAATCTGGTCCAGAACTGTTATACCTAAGAGCAGTTGTTGGCGAGTGTTAATAAACAACGTTATTCCCTGTAAAAACAAAACAGAATTTGAATCGAACCAAAAACAAAAAAATAGGCAAGATTATATAAACGAAGTTAATTTTGTTTTCATATAAACCTACCATAACATGAGAAATTCAGAATTACATAATTACACTTCTATATATAGAGAGAAAGCAATTCTCACGTGGACCTGTTGAAGGAAAACATTCTAAAGAAATACGATTTCAGTTACACTGTTATATGTACTGATTTGCGGATATGCGCATTATTATGTAATACTTTTAATGAAATTACCGCTGTGAATGCATTATACAAGAAAATTCTATAACCTTTGTCGTGTGTCGACAGAATGAATCCACGTCTTAATAAGACAGATGCGTAATAAAACAAACAGTGGGACATTTCTGCCCTGTACTTATTAAAGTTTTAGAAAACGGAAGCTTAAACAATTCTATTATTTTTAATAAGTAAATTTTTTAGAACGAAATCTAAATAACGAGGAAACCAGAAAAATAGTTTTGATTAAAAAACTTAAAAGTGGCGATCCTTTCAAGGTAATTATATCATTGATTGTTCGTTCGATGTTCGTTTTCCATTTCCCTCACAGACGAGTTTTTTTCGTTTGAAATTGTTATAGTGCATTAACTAGCTAATATGGCAAATATTCTATTGACGGTGACATTCTTGAGCTATTATTCTTACATATATTATTTGGACCTGCAAAGCTGTCAAATTGTAAAACTATGTGGTAAAGATAGTAGATTGAACTCCTTGTCTAAAATGATTTCATCTTTAAGTTGTTATTTTATATCAGGTATTTAATTTACATTATATTAAATAAAAAACATAAATCTGCATATCCATTGTTTATGCGTAAAAATGCACAAGAGAGAAGAATTCCTAGTGACAAAACATCTATGTAAAGAAGTGGGCATAAGAAACACAATTCACTCCAGTTTCTAATTATCAAGCGAAAAACGTTTATCGGAACCACTGATTTGTAAAAACGGCTCCAGGGCGTTTTCCACTATATAATTATATAATAGCCCTTTCCTGGATGTAATTTAATGTTTTCAATATTCAGTAATTTATTTTCAAACAGAATGCTTTCGAAACTTGAAGTTAGAAAACAGGTTTCTTTCCTTTCTATTACTTTTAATGACAGGAGGCTACAATTTATCCACTTTTGTTCGTTCAGCGCTAAGTAGCATTACTTCAGGTGTCGTATTAGCGATGCACGTTTTCCCCACTCCCTTTATCGCGGCAAGCGCGATAGTTTTTATTTTTAGCTTGCGCAATTTTAAAATCTCTTGGAAATGTCCCTCTTTTCAGCACGTCAATAATTTCAATTTAAACCTCTTTGTGGGTTTCATTGGGCTCTCACGACCTTCAGTCTTTTGATGGCATTTTATTTATAAGATTTATATATTTTTATACAAAATAATTGTGTCACCTTCAGGGTTTTCTGAAAAGCTACAAGAGGTTAGTATTAAATTAGTAGTAATGTGAAAAAAATTTAAAACAACCGAAGGATTCCAAATGATTTACAAGCCAAAATGTTTCAGGACATTTATAGACAAGAAAAAATTTGTAGCCGTAATTATCTGTGTAAAGAAAAAGGCAAAAGTATCCCGCTGTGGTTGAATTTCCAACAAGCCAAGTAAAATATGTTATAAATCGCCAAGACTACCTTTTTCCTTAAATTTTGATTTGAACAATTCTTTGCAACAGCCCTAGTTACAACATTCATAATCGGGTCTAAAACGAGTAGTATGCGATGAAATAGAGCCAGTTTCAATTGATAGGTTTGAATTGAACTGTGTATTCAATTTACATTTCTGGAAGCAAAGGTGCTGGTTATGTTTTTCTCTGAAAGAGCTGATTTTGTCATGAGTAAAACCATCGTCAACTTTTACACCATCAACAATGTAAGGTAGCTCCGATGAATTTTACGTTTATTTTCATCACTTTCCTCAGGAACACACTAGCAAGACTCCTTTGTTTTGATTTCTTTTTTTTTTCAAGCTGAAATCGTGAATTTAGGCGATCAGAAACGAGTATACGCGAAAAAAGGTACCGTCATGTCTTAAGATAAAATTCCACATCCACTATTTTATTTCAATATGAATCCATTTCACCATTCCTTGTCTCCCCTGAACCTCTGCTGTTTTCCCCAGACCAAAGTGCGAGTGCTGTGTCGAGATGGGTACCGAGAAATCACGTTCAAGTCAGCCAGTAGTTGCGCCTGCTCCATCTGTCGCAGCAAACAGTAAGGCGGCAGTCTGGGACAAATCCTTCAACACCTCACATACATACATGTATACATACATAAGAACACCTACCACTTGTAGAAAAAAAACAGCTGATTATCCAGAAAAAACATCCATCTGAAAAGAGTGTAATGGAAAGATTTCCGTCAGCTTATAAAAGACCTCGGTCGATACATTACAAGTCTGTTGCACTACGCAAGAACGTATGGAGTTTGATTTATGCAGGATTTTTAATAGAATTTTTTTTAGCCATATTGAGACGGAAAAGGATTATATATTTTTGGATTATGTAGCTAATAGATATTAAATGATAAGGGCACAGTAAAACAAACTTTATGTAAAATTATGTTTGAACTTTTAACGTACAGAAAAGACAAGAACATACTTAATGAAGCATAACTAGATCTAGTTTTGAGAAAATAAAGGTATGATAAAAAAAACACTTTCTAAAGAGTATTGTTTATTTTGATATTGTGTAATCGGAAACAGTAGATACTATGATCTTTATTTTTCATTATTTTATGCTCTTCATAATTATGTTGGGGCATGGCAATTTTAAGCCTCACATTGCCGATGTAATGGGTTTTGTGGGCGTTTCAACTATCCCGCTCGGAGAAAAGAAAGACAACGTAAAATAGTTTTGCAATGCATCGATTTCATGACAATTTTTTACGTACACTGAAAAGAATTTGGACAAATTTGTCACGCTTAACTATTTTAAAATCATAACGAGAGGCTTTGATATTGAATTTGTTTCAGTCTACAGACCTAATCCTCTTGCCATTTAGTCTTTCTTGCGGACTGCCAATCCGTTTTTACGCCCTCGTTAGTCAAGATTTAGGGAACAAGAACGCCAATTTAATAATGTACCAAAAGGTCCTGCCTGCTTCTCATCTAGTTTAAGACAGTTATGACTTTAGTAGGCTGCAACTACTGTATTGATCATATAGACCTTTTACTTGGACACCTGTTTGGAAGTCTGCTTGGGTTTTTTTTAAACACTATATTAATCCCTTTCGGGAAATTTGTCTTCATTACTGTGTCGCCAAAGAGCAGCGCCACTAATGCCCCAGCAGACCAGTATATTTGAAGCCTGTAGCTGGGTACCCATTTAACAGGTGGGTGGAGTGGGGAAAGTTAGGGTAAATTGCTTTCCCAAGGCAATTGCAACATGGCATGGTCGGTATTGAACCCGCGACCTCCAGATCTCGAATCCGACACGCTAACCACTCCGCCACGCTGTTTTGGGTTTGTTTCATATGCCTGATTTATCAACGAAATTCAAATTTGTAAATCAGGCTTGAACAAAAATTAAAAAAAACTCTCCACCTTCTTACTAAATTTAATAAATATTGCAATTAGTACATGAAACTTGGGTTTCTTATTCGTTGTTGAAAAGCTATGGTGACAAAAAAATATGTTTTTGCAAAGCAAAGCGTTTACGCGTTGTGTAGAGCAAATCAAATTTTTTTACAATAGTACTGACAAACAAAACTTACGTTCACTAACAGTTCAAAAACATTTTGATCCATAAAGGAGTGTAATTTTCAACAAAATAAAAGCTTTTAAGATAGAGGTTCGTAAAATGGGAAAAATTGCCCAAACTGAAAATTCTTGATTGCTGTTTCGTGAGAGAGTAAAGCGTTTCCGTTCTAAAGCAAAGCTGTGGTGTTTTCAAAAGCAACGAAATAAAATCAATGTCGTCTCCAAAGGCAATGGAAATGTTTAACCAGCCCATCTTAAATCAATGTTTTATCTCTTTATAAACTTTTCAAAACTACAGTCCAAGAATCAGTCTGTTCTTAAGGAAATTAAAACTGACGAATTTAAACTTTGTTTTTGGTAAGTTGCTTCAAGAACATAACTAGATTGTCTCTTATTTTTAAAATTAAGCGCTCTAGTAATCGAAATCTAGATGCATTTCGAAACCGGTAAAATAACTAATCCACTAAATCTTGGGAGAGCTTAAAACTGCTTTATACATGTACGTTGCTCAGTTGCAGTGACAGCTACCTGACG
Organism: Elysia marginata; assembly: GCA_019649035.1. Lineage (NCBI taxonomy): Eukaryota > Metazoa > Mollusca > Gastropoda > Plakobranchidae > Elysia > Elysia marginata. The sequence continues at coordinate 221,124 of BMAT01008373.1, read as the reverse complement.
AAAAACAAGGGGTATTAGATCCAAAAATCATTCTCATATAGATCTAATGTAAAAGCCTGAAATGTCAAGAGTCTTAAAAGCCGTCATTAAGAAAATCACTTACACTTGCGTCACCCCCATACATATATACATAAATAGATTCTTTTAGTGTTGTACTAATCTCCCCATAGTGTGACAGATGAAGGAATTGACAAACCTCGCAGATAGCGTAGACATGATCAATTTTGTATACGTGTCAAACTTGAATACAGATAAAGTATTGCTTTAAGCCACAAGCTTTACAAAGCTGTTAAAGATAAGGAATGTTCAATCAAATAGCAATAGTTTGTATAGATAAAATATTCCCAAGTTTTATATATGAAGCTTCTCGACTATGAAAATAAATCAGAGCTGGAGTTTGTTAAAATTCAGGTGGCCATTGTGTCTAACTGCTCCGTCCTTAATCGATTAAGTGAAGGATGGAACTAATAGGATAAATTATATCCCTTGAACTTCAATAGGAACAGCAATGATACTTTCACATTATCGCTATTTCGTTCTTTTGAAAAAAGAGAAGTAAGGCTTATGCCTATTGTCAATTATGGTTACTCACTGTGTTATAAAGTTAGTTAAAATATGTCTTTTGAAACATATTGCAACAAGAGGTCCAAAAAGAACTCCAAGAAAATGTTCGTTGATCGAGGATATATTAATTGGATAGATTAAATTGTATATTTGTGCAATTATAAATTGTGGCGTCGTGGTATAGTGGTAGACGCTCGGCTTTCGGATAGAGAGGTCTGGGGTTCGAGTCCTGCTTTCGGCAGGTCAACGTTTCGTGCTTGAGAAAGATTATTTACACACATTTTCTTGGCCTCACTCGTGCGTTAAAGGAGTACCGACTATAGGCAGTGGAAGATCGTGCCAGATTGCTAGGGTAATGCGCTTTATTTGCTGCTTCTCGTGAGTTCAGGAGGCAATTTGGTTAGTAATGGCCTATCGGGGAACCCATGTAAAGCGCTTAGAGTATAATTATTAGTGGATTAGGCGCTATATAAAACGATCTTCACTTTACTTTATTTTATAATTATATACATGTATAACCCCATATTAATATCTTAAATAACCTAAATAAAATACATATTGCATTGGTTCTGAAATTTAAAAATTAGTTAATTAATTAAGAAGAAGAAGAACAATAACAACAAGAATTTAATTGAATTCTTATTTACGGTATGTAAGGCCATTCGCCATGTTACATAAAATATTAATTAAAAAACTGTGATAGCTACTTCCTTGATTTAGGATACAAAACATCTAGACATTACAGTACACAACTCAAATCAAAAGGCATTTTTATATAGGTCATTTCAAATCATAGCTCATATACATCTTATTTATCTGTAAACACTATAGATAGAAAAAGGGCCATTTTTTTTACAATTTTAAAGTTGTTGTTTTTCATTTACTTATTTAATACATGCAAGGAAGATTCCTTTGCTTTTAATGTATGATAAATTTTTCCAATTCTTGAATTTGGTTAATTCCAAAATCACATAGAATAAAATATTTTGGACGGACATTAATTCATATTCATTGCAAACTTTATCTTCCTCGCTTGTTTTCATATGGCATACGTCTAATGTACCAATAATCACTCAGATACTGTCTGTATTTCTCGTCTGTAGCTTTATTTATTTCTGGTAAACTAATGGATATCAATGTGTTCTTCAAGTCGTCCAAAATAGCTTTTCTTTTCCCACTGATTAAATCATCCAAACAATTGCAAGTCCAATTGAGGTAAAAGTTTATGAACACCCGTTATCCAACTTATTCTTCTCATATCATCATGTCTCACTAATGGTGAGTAACATGTTTTAGATATTTAATAAATGGCATTTTCCACAATTTTAGCCAAAACTTTATTACACTCATCCTACAAGCAGCACATATCTTCCACAGTCTCTGAGAACAGAAGCGTTCTTGGCTGACCTCCCGAAATTAAGGGCTAGTTCACAAAATTACTCTCAACCTACAGTCAACATACATGCTATACCTTTCACAGTCTCTGATAACAGAAACGTTCTTGACTGTCTTGCCCACGTTAAGGACTAGTTTACAAAATTTAAGAGGAATTCTTTCTACTTCTTCCGACTTTTTAATTCCCCATATTTCACTTTCATATAAGAGTAATGGTTTTACCTCATAACCAAAAAATTAATATTCTAAACAATGTTGTAGAATCTTTATATTCATATCTTCGTCACATCAATCTCATTCTACAGCAAATTCTTTGAGCTTTAGATGCAAGTGCTTCCAAACACTTTGACCACCCCAGCCGTGTTGAAAAGAGCATTCAAAGATAATTATAATAATGTGCAAACTTCTATCTTTTTATTGTCTATTTCCGTCTTTCAATTTTTTTGAATATCCCTCCATTCCTGAAAACGATGCACCATCTTTGTCTTATCTATATTTACCGCTAGACCCCATTTCTTACAATATGAGAAAAACTTTATCAATTTTCTTTTTGAAGAAGAAGAACAGAAGAAGAAGAAGAAGAAGAAGAAGAAGAAGAAGAAGAAGAAATGTACGAATGCCAACATAAACAATAAACCAATCTTTTTACTTTGGGTTACAGCTAATCTATCGGAAAAGTTGCCTTGGCTGATTTACCTAACATTTGTAGTGCTTAGAGTAGGTTTGCCGTACTTGTGTTTGAGCTCCTACACTTTTATTACTGAATATTTTAATTTAACTGTTGGGTTACAGCTTAAAAATTTGCGGACATACTTACAAGTTTTGGTGAATTCTAACATGTTTTTTTAGCCCGTAAAACTTAAAACACTTGTCTCGCAACTCGTACCGGCTCTGTGGCCAAGCGGTAAGACACTCGCTCAGAGATCGGGCGGTGCGTGGTTCGATCCCCGACCTAGTCAAACCAACACTTTGCAACCAACACAAATGTCAAACCAAGGACTTTAAAATTGGTATTAGCAGCCGATCCGCCTAGTGTCTGGCATTATGGATTTAGTGCTAAGTCTGGTCGGCCCGGTGTCAGGATAATGTGACTGGGTGTGGTGTATGCAAGTGCTCTTACATCACAGTGTGGCAGCACGCTTTCAATTGTCCCAAGCGCCATCTCTGATATAACCTTGGAGTTAAAAAGAGACGTTAATATTCAAACAACCAACCAACCAATCTCGCATATTCACATTGCAAGACGTTAATATTTTGAACAATGTATTTTTCTGAGCTCTCAGGCGTTTAAATTGACGAAATCTTTTAAATTTTATGGAAAGATACGAAACTTTATTATTTGATTTAAAATACAGAAAAAAGAAAGAAAAGAGGCTATTTCCATGAGCCGATTTTTCAATTAAAATATCCGAAATCCAACTGATTTTCACGTGTGAGAGACACTTTTCCCTTTATTTGGCAAATATGAGATTGAGTTTACGAAACATAGGTGTTTTGGTTTGTTTTCTGTTTTGAATGATTTCCAACCTGATGGTGAGTGCAACACGTCAAATAAAAAGTTGGTGTCGGCATGATAGTGTTTCTGATGAAATAAACCTAGGCTACTTTATTACTTTATGTTTGGACAATAGAGTTCAATTAACAGCCAACGACTTCAAAAGATATCGTATTTTTTACCATTGCGTGACGAAGCAAATGATATTGAATGATTGAATAATGAAGATTCAGATACAAGGACAAAGAGATAAATATGGGTCGATTGTGACATTCTTAAGAAGGCAAAAAATACAACATTTAAAGCCAAGTACATGTATATAAAATATTCAATGTATTGACGAGGCGGCTATGGTAAAACGTTGAAAAAAAGAGCAGTACTACTACTAAATAAGTGTTATTGTTCTTTCTCGTTTTGACCTTAACTCCCCTTAATGTGAACGCAAAGAGAGCAGGCAAGACAGCCCAATCTTTAAGCAAACTGGTGTGTACAAGTGTATTATCTCATTAGTACTTTTTAACGCGAAAAAAACTTAAATATGAAATAGGCCAACCCTTTACACGACTTCGTGGAACGAACAAAGTTGTAGTTTGGCCTGTAGGGTCTGCTAAAGTTGTGTCGGCTCAGGAACTAAACTTCATCGCTTTATTTTTTATAGAAAAGCCTTAACAGGAATATTTCTACACAACAAAGCAGATAATCTAGCAATGCTCTTGATTTGCTTATAGGCGCTTTGTTGAAAATTACACAATTTTGGTATCTATAAATAAAGCCCATGCACTGTAGCTCTTAACCTTAGTGAGCGAATTTCTTTATATTCCATCACCAACCACTACAGGAAATTGTTTGATAAAGAGACTACTTGTTAATTTTTGCTTTCTCTTCTATCTTTTTCTCTTTTCAACAATGATAGATAAATTCATCAACCTAATGTAATTATTATCGTGTTTAGCTTTATTTTTTTATTTTTTTGTTAAATAAACTTAATCAACATGGTTACTTATTGTTAAGCCTACGCAAAAACTACATTTTGTGGCAGAGGCTGTTTATGTGGGTCATTGACCTTATTACTCCGCCGTCTTATATGATAATGATAAATAATTAAAGCAAAGCCAAAGATGTTTGATGGAGCACCCCCGAGACTAAGAAATTAATGCGAGCCCTCAATCCATTTTCTTAGTCATACTGACTTTTTAGCCAAGAGTGACCCAGGTCAATACGGACAAAGGAATGTTTCGCTGTCTTGAGTTTGACTTAATTTACTGAGTAAGGAATACAAATTTGCCAGAATAAGATGAAGATGATTGGATTATTATTTTTACAGGTGTTTCAATGTAAACGCAAAGAGATGTCTTATCGATAGATATATGAAATTGTATAGTTAAAGATGAGAAGGTAGGAGGCTTTTAAATCTTAACTTGCAAAAACTAATGAAAACTAGCCTAAGATGTTTCTTCGATTAATCAAAATTTACGAATGTTTTTCATGCAAACATAGACTTTCCGTTCCAGGCTTTCATCAAAGCTAAATTATCACCGACGTTATTATATAAATGAGTTACCTAAAAACAAGTACACACAAACATTATTTTCTTATCACAAACATGCAATTCAAGTTCAGGCAACTATTTCGCCATATGCTTAATTTATTACCTTTAAGTTCTTTTTATCTTATTCAGGATAAGTTCTTTTAAAAATTTTTTATTTCAATCAGGTCCGTCTATACAGAATTCTTCCTTCATTCTCAATTACCCACGCTGCGAACAGAGTTACGGTATTTAGACTTAACATTTCATGTTGAAAATAAACGTGAAGATTGCACACAGCGAAGTACTGGCGTTTCCCAGCGCCATGAAGGCGCTTACTAATTACAAAATTAAACATAAGGTATTGAAGATTTAACCTGCTGTTTGGATTCTTCTTCCTGAAATTTAAAGACAACCCATTAAAACATAGTGTAACATTCTTTTTTAGGAAAAGGGTAAAAATGCAGCATATTTATTTTTAAAGCATTTTACTTCAGTACGAACCTTTCTAGTGTACAAATTTATTTAAGGACCAAGTCTTACATATTAGAGTGAATGCACAACTGCACAAATTTTATGGGCTCTAATATTTATTGCAGTATGTGATTCTGCATGTGTCGATGCATGAGACACATGCGCGTGTGATCATAAACGTGTTCTAGGTATTAACTGCCATAACGTCCATGGGGCAAAGGCAGATCTTCTGGTTTTTCGGCTTTAGGATTAATTTAAAAATAACGATCTTGTGTAAGGGTGAAAATAGGTAATATACCATGGGGTTGTATCGCCTACATGTGAGTTCCATGCGTGACTCTTCTCATTAGCAGTGCGCGGAAGATGTCTATGGGCATCTGTTAAAATGATGCGTTTGATCTCCTTTACTGTACAATATCATGAAAATGTTCCAAGAAAAAAGTGTGGAATTGAATCCTTAAAAATTTGAAACGTATGTCTTTGCCAGAGTAATTCAATGATGACATTTACACACTCACAAAGATTTCTCTAAATCATTTCATTCATTGTTGTTGTTGTGGGTGGTACTTTTGTTTGTAAAGTAAAATAACAAACGTTTATGTTAATTAAGTTTAAACCAAGTTTATTTGTCGTCCTAAACGTACTCTAAAGCATCATGTGTCGCCATGCTGCACGTTCGCAGGAAAACGTAAGGGTCATTCTCGACTCTCGTTATAGCCCAGAACATGCTCTGCCATTAATGAAAGGAACGTTAGGGTTTTCAGGACTGTATTCAAGGTTTCAGGGAGCGCCTGGAAGGGAAAAGAAAGCTCGACACTTGAGTAGACTCCTGGCTTAGATGCGAACAAATTCTCTAATGAGGCAAAGGCAGCAAGAGGCACGACTTGTGCGGGAGAAGTTTGTCTTTGCCTCTAGAAAAGCTTAAAGCTGTTTACAGGGATATATCATGGGGATTGGGAGAACGAGAGCGAGGCAGAAGATGATGAAAAATGAAAGAGAGAAGAAAGTAGATTAATAGAAAAATAAAAATTGCGAGGACAAACAGGTTTACAAAGTTAAATAGAGGGAGCGAGCCACCAAGAGAAAACTAGCGAGAAAAGAGAGCATGACCGGGTGCACATTGTGGCATAGAAATCAGGGCTTGAAGCACTACAAAACCTTGGATCTGTTTTGAAGGGGAAATAAAAATAATGTGACAATATACAGAGAGAAAAATAACACATTAAGCATACGCCAGTAATTTAAATAGAGAGAATGAGAAAGGAGAAGCGCGTAGGAAAAAGGCTGTGAACGTCAAAAGAAGTAATTTAAAAATGATACACAATCGGGGTTATGGCACATAGTCGTATAGATATGAATTTTAAAAAAGACTCAGATCCTGAAAAAAGCAATAGAGAGAGTGGGAGAGACAGAGAGAGAAAGAGACACACAGACAAACAGACGGACAGAGTGAGTGAGAGAGAGGAGGGGAAGAGAGAGAAAGAGCAAGACGAACAAGAAGGAAGGCAAAAAAAAGTAAAGTCGTGGGCTTACTTGAAGATAAAATCTTGACTTTTGTTCATGTTCCTTGTTTATGATATATTCAATAAAACTACATTGCTCGAAGACGTCTTCCTCCTTTTGCGTCAGTCGAGTTTGAATGTCCCCTCGAAAGGAAAGTGAAAGATCAACTTTTTGGACTGGTTCCCAAATATGAAAAAAACAACCATCATAGCTACTATACAACCTGCCGGTTGACAATTTGTCAACAGCTAAACGTAACTGCTGAGATGATGACGCAAATTTTACGTTGATATGAAGGTGATCTTTTTATGATGATGGTGATAATAATAATGAATTTGATAGCAGTGTCAAATTGCAGTATAAATCGGTATTTTCATAAATCTTTCAACAAGTATGGTTTCTTAATTTTTTTTGCGCCTTAAATCAAAGATATATATACAAGCTGGCAGACCCGTTCAAAAGAACGGGAAACAGAAA
>BMAT01008373.1:190137-208112 GCA_019649035.1 Elysia marginata | reverse complement strand
AATAATATTGTTGTTGGAAATGGTTGGGTACAATGAGATCTCAGAATGTCTCCCGTCTAGCGTTTCTTACTCTTTATGTTTGTTTATCAGGAAACATGGAAGACTCAGAGTATCTTCATAAGTCAAGGTTTTGAAATTTGAAGAGAAAAGTATATCTTTCTCTTCCACCTCTTTCTCGCCCTCCTTCTTATTTTTATTACATCTACGTTTGCACCTATATTCTAGTTTCAACACATACTTTTCCTTTTCATAAACATATTCAAAAAGCATTTAAAAATCGGTAGGTTTTGCATCATCTTGTGTACGATGTTTCACTAATAGCTGAGGGTAACAAGGGAAAAATCTCTCAATGAGATTTGATTTTAGCTTCAGACCATTATGTCTTTTCATGAAATACTTTGCCGATAAAACCTGTCATCACTTGTTTAACCTCGCCTTAAGCAATCACTAGAGACAATAGAAATGTGGTTAATGAGTAGAAAATGAAATTAGCAGGACTAAGAAACAAACAAGTGAAGAAGTCGTAGAACGGCATGGGTTTAGAAGCACTTACTAAACCGAAAAACCAGCTCACTTCCGTTGCACACGCTGAGACCATAGCAGGCATTTCATGAAATCCATATTTAATACACTTTAATAAACACCAAAAAAAATGTTTCAGCAATTATCTACAAAGGAATAGTGAAGAAGGCCGAGGGCGGTTTGTCTTCAACGGACCAATACTTGATGAAATTCTTTTTAAAAATCTCATATTAGGATAATTGGTAAGATAAATAGTTGTTTTAATTCTTAACTCGGCACAAACATAAAGGCACGTACATAAATGACCATACACGAGCTAGTGACATGAGAGTTACAAAAGTAAGGAGTTAGATTGACAAATGGTTTGAAGCATTGAACTGGCTGTCGTTGGTGTATAAACCAATAAGTTTTCAGCAGGGAGCTACTAGTGCTAGCTGTGGCAGGGTAGCTAGCTAGTCCTACACTGCACAAAGACCAAGAGGATCACACTGCCCGTTTCTCGTAGATTGCTTGTTTACCAATCAATTTATCTTTCCATAAGACACAAAGAGGACAATTGTGTATTTTGCTACCTCCTTCCAGTTTCCTATTTGTCGTACAAAGTTTTCCCTTGAGCTAGTAAATCTCTATCTTCTTCTTTTATTTTGACACCGCCCCCCCAAAAAAACCACACACACATACACACACGTACTTTCTTTTTCTCTCTAAACACCTCAGCCCCTTCTTTATAAAGTCAATCACTTTCCCTTCTTTTTGTATTTGCTCTATGATGTTTTTTTGTTATAATTTATATATGTATATTAGCCCTAGACGAAAACTCTCAAACATATTTAATACGCTTTGTAATTTTTTTTAAAAATGTTTATAACTTCATAATTATGTAGTATTTTGCTTCTTTGACAGTTTCGTTCCGCTTTTTGTTTCTTGGGCATTTTAATGAAGTTTGATTTTCAATTATTTACCCATTCTGTCTGTCCCGAATCTACGTTTCTGTCCTTTTCTTTTCACTTTGTTTCTCTCCTTTTTTATGTAAAAACATAAACGTTTATAACATTAACTCGCTGTTGTCCTAAGTTTTCATTTAGTCTACCATAGACACAACTAAACGTAAAATCAATAAAAAATTTTGTTATCCTGCTGAATTTTCGAGGAAGTGTTCATGGTGTGATTTGCGGATGATCTTCACCAAATAAATAATTAGATGCATTTTCACCAACGCATTTCCTCAAGCCGTGGGTGTGTAGTTGAAAATAAAGCCTGTTGTTAGTCGTTGACTTTGTGGATCGATATGGTCCAGATAATCTTATTAGACAGTCCTTATCGTTCAAAACAACATGGTAGCAATGATAGTGACATTTTCTTTTATAATATGGAAGACAGCTAAATAAGCGACTTGGCTAACAAGGATTTTGCCAAGGCCATCAAAATGCCTTTTGTGCGGTCGGAAATGTTTCGTCAACGTTTTTAATAAGTTGTTTCAGAGTCCACGCACACTATCCATAATTGGCACAGGTCGTTGAATCAGTTAGTCTTAACGGATAATTGTTTTTTTTTAGTTGCCCTCTGTACAGATCTTTGTTAAAAAAAATCCCATAACTCGCTGTGCTACAACAACAAAGGTTTTACAGTGCCTTTGAAAAAATGTACATTGTTTTTTTGTTCCGCATCAATGCATTTTATTTAAAAACAATCCATATTGAATATGAGTCATCTCTATTTTTCTACTTTGGGAGAATTCTTTTTTCGTAAAAAAGAAAATAACAATAGGAAATAATTATAGGCCTATGTGACACGTATTTAAAAGCGCACATTTTTGTGTCATTCAGCAGATCCATATAAACTGTAAAAGATGTTTGCACAGTAAGATATTAGACAGTCTTGATTGTTTGTGACAAAACGCCATCGTGCCGCGAAGAGAAAAAAAACGCAGCTAGTGTTGTGACTCTGAGCGAAATCAACACAGCTCATCTACGGCAGAAACTAAGCGGTTTGAAACACTGCTGAGCCATAAAACTCTTTAAAGTTGACTATTGATAAATTTTAAAGTTAACGTAGTACAAAAGAAAAAAAAGAAACCAAGTTCTGCAAGGAGAGAGCGTTATACGTACTACCTGAGTAACCCATTCTACAAACGGTGAAAATGAGCTAGATTAACACAGGAACATTTTCACAGAGTTTATAACACAACCTCAGTAATGTTTTTTCGCCTTTTGTGCGCATGAGTTTTGAGTACACTTTCTGTCGGTGTATATAAACCACCTCTATGTATAAAAAAAAACACTACCCTCCCCCTTACCTCTCCATCTCTCTAGCTCTTTCTCTTGTTCCCTTTCCTGAGCTTATTGCCCACTTTCTTTGTCCCGGTCAATCTCTTAGTATGAGATTGACAGTGTACGGAAAATCTTACATGACATAATCCTCCACACCACCCTTCTCTATTATCCTGTTATTTTGATATTCTGGTTTTCGCTCTGTTAATTTTTAATCCACACCTTTTGACACATTACCGCTGTTTACCACTCCACCTCTTTCCCTTTCCCTATTTCTCTTTGTTGTTGGTTTCCTTGTATTTTTTTCAAACTATCCCGTACACCACAAAACTGTTTTCTTTTATTTCCATGGCTCTGAATTTGTAGTCTAGAAACCTAAAAATTAATTTAACATTTCAATGTGAATAACCTCCTTTCTTTTCCTTCTACCCCCACCCCTCTGTCGCCTTTCATTCGCTCTCATTCTCTCCTTTTTTCTCACCGTCTTTCTACCCCCCCACCCTACCCCCGTCACTCTTTAAATGAAATTTACAAACCATTAAAACGTATATAAACTCTTTTCGATACAAAATATTTATGATTATATCTTTTCCTTATGTGTTTTCCGAGACACGGGAGTCGGCTTTAGGTTTTTTTAAGGATCAGTATCACGATTTTCACAAAATTGAAGAGCATAATTATTTCAGAGATTACAGACCATTCTAAATGCCCTCTTACATATATTTAGTGTGACTTGAAATGGATAAGCTAATTTCCCAACTTGTAAGCCCCCCCCCCACACACACACACATACAAAAAAGCCTTTCCTGACTGAAAATCACCTCTCCTTCCATTATGAGGGGAAAAAAAAAGAAGAAAAGGAATCAACATTGTAGATTTCTAGCCTAGAAGCTAGATCCAGATTAAATCTACATACGTTGCTAGATTGATTTCCAAGCACAAAATTCTTACTAATTTAACTAATCCTAGTCCTAGATCATGATTTTCAAGCATAAATGTTCCTACTAATCCTAGACCTAGATTCTAGATCTAGATATTAATTTCTCTAAGGGACCTGAGGATACTAGTCAAATCCACACGGCCCTGGTCATCTGTTTGTAAAACATTTTAGTCAAATGAAATCATGACTTCATGTTGCGCTATGGCCTATAACAGTTCTTTTCATATGCTTAAAATAGATTTAAAATAGAGAGAAAAACCTTGAATAGACATCACGGTTTTCTAATAAATTCAAAAAGCATAATTATTTGCAGAGATCACAGACCATTCTAAATGACCTCTTACATCAATTTAGTGCTATTTGATATGAATAAGCTAATTTTCCCAATTTTTAAGGGGGGGGGGAGGACAGCTAAAGACCAAAATCTTTAAAATTGTACTTAGGGAACTCATTTTTGTATCAACGTGAAGCCTGGGTCAAAATTAGAAGAAAATCAGTTTTTTATTGAAGATGTATCGACTGGTTGCTATGGTAACGGCGGCCATCTTGGATTTTTAGAACATTTTTTAAAACCCTAAGGCTCCCACAGTTTTGGACAAAATAACTTCAAACTGCACAAACTGTTAGATAAAAAGCTTCCTCACAAAAGTATCAGAGCCGATTTTCGATATTTTACTTTGGAAGAGAGATATGGATTTTTAAAAACAATTATTGATTATTCCCCCTGAAAAATGACACAATAATTTTTAAAAAGTTTAAAATCTTCCTCCATAACAAAAAAAAGTGAAAATCGGCTCTGATACTTTTGTGAGGAAGCTTTTTATCTAACTGTTTGTGCAGTTTGAAGTCGTTTTGTCCAAAAATGTGGGAGCCTTAGGGTTTTGAAAAATGTTCTAAAATTTCCAAGATGGCCGCCGTTACCATGGCAACCGGTTGATAAATCTTGTTTTGAAAACTGTTTTCTTCTAATTTTGACCTAGGCTATACGTTGATACAAAAATAACTTCCCTAAGTTGAATTCAGAAGATTTTGGTTTTAGCCGTTTTAGCTGTCCTTTAAGCCTACTACAAAAAGCCTTTTCTGGCTGAAAGTTCACCTCTCCTTTCATTATGATATGATTTGCGTTTCGCACTGTAATCTTTCAGCGTATATAAAAAAAAATTCCAAAAATTTAATCAGCGTCAGCGAACGCTTCATGTCATGAACGCATTTCGACGTTCAAATAAAACCAAAAATAGATTTAAAATGAAGAAAAAAAACTTGGATAGGCACTACGATTTTCACATGAATTGAAAAAAAGAATAATTGTTTGCAGATATCACAGACCATTCTAAATGCTCTCTTACATCAATTTAGTTTGATTTGAAATGGATAGGCTAATTTCCCAATTTTTATGTCCCCCACAAAAAAGCCTTTTCTTTCTGAAAGTTCACCCCTTCCTTCCGTTATCATAAGATGACATAACTAGTCATACCAATACGGTAAGGCCTTTGATGGTGTGTCAGTTGTTGAAAAATCTAAAAGTACTGATCGGAGGCAACTGTAAAAAAGATCTGTGACAAATATGGATAGTGCGCGTGACCTTTGAAAAAGTTGTTCGAAAACAAAACATTGATCAAACATTTTAGACTGCAATATAGTACGTGAGATCTTAAGCTAAATCTTGATAACAAAGTCAATGGTCAAACATAGACATTTGAAAATACACTGATTAATAAAATAAATACTAGGTCTAATTGTGGGAAAAGTGCCGCTATAAGGTTTGTTTAGATTGATGAGTTCATAAATATGCCAGTAAACTTATTAAAGTTATGTATGATATTGGATTTGTTCATTCAGTAACTCGAATTCAAAACAAAGTACATAAGACGGGTTGAATTAATTGGTTGACGTAAACAGATTTCAATGATTGTGATTTTGTTATCGTTTTGATGCTGTTTTATCTGTTATCATAACTTTATATTAGCTCTTGAGAAGTTTTCATGTGAGATCAGGCATGAATTTCGGAGCAAGAAACAGTTTTTAACAGCAACGTAAATCTGCCACACACTGCCTCTCTTTCTCTTTCTCTCTAGGNCCCCCAACCTTGATTTAATATTAATTGACGTCCACACCAGCGTCTTCTGTATTGCTCCAGCAACAGTCAAGTAAATGTTTTTTTCATTGTTCCAAAGTTTCTCTTACCAATCTTAATGACTATGGCATATTTTAATGGCAAAGCGAACTTTTTAAAATCTAAATAATACTGTATTCAATTATAGTTCTGTTGTTTTTTTACTTTGAGCAGAAAGCCTCAACTGGAGGAAGATTGGTCTTGAATAGCATACATTAATTTTTAAAATCACTCTACACTCGTAGGCCTGAGGCAAAATTTATTAACGACAAACAGTAGTATTGACTGTGACAAAGGACGGGGAAGTTCACTACTGGAAACTGTGTAAATGACAATAATATAACGACTAAATGGTGTGTTCTTTATTTCTCAATCTTTGTTTGACCTTCCAAGCAGGATGGTGGTGATATTTTGTCTGGAAATGAATTGATTTTTATTTCGAATGTAAACATTCGGTTCTCATACAGAGAAACTGAGAAACAATGATAAGAAAGAAAAGAAAGAGAACTGGATATAAAATAGATGGGTACATAGAATAATAGATACATATATACACCATTACACCTATGCAGACACATCTATCTACATAACAACCTTAATCCTACCTATATTCTGTTGTGACATCTGACCAATGCCGTTTCATCGTTTGGCAGCTCTTCAGACGACTGCATTCATTGCGTCCCCTTCTTGGTCGTCGTGGCACTAGTCAGTACTTTTTGCGTTCATTTGTAAGTACTTCCTCTGGTGCATGTTTGGTAACTAAATTTCCTTTCTTTTGTTTAAAGTAAGCTTCTCTTATATTATATAGTATTTCTCTAACACACAAAGGTTGCCTTTTTTGTTTTAGGATAATTATTCTTTCGATTTTTCAATTATTTCCCATCATATTCCAAAAATTTTGAAGGCTCCTTATAAAAGTCGCCTATTTAATTTCATTATTTCAAACAACTCCTCAAACTCAGAAATCTTCAAGGAAGCGGCAAAGCCATACAACATAACCTTAATATCAGTGAAAAGCGGACACAGAAAACATCTACAATGCACACAAGAAAGCCCCCATGTAAAGCAGCCCAACAAACACCGAAGCAAGACATTCAAATAACGATGAAACCCTTACAGAAACAAACGAGAAAACGAAGAGAACCAGAGAAAGGAAAATAACATGGTTTAACCTGCGGTAGAGTAAAACTGTCGGCACTAACATCGGCAAAAAATGCCTCTCACTACTAAACTATCCAGTTGATTCCCAGAAAAGCATGAGTTTCTCAAGATAATCAACAAAACACCATAAAACTCAGATACAGTTGCATGAACAATATAAAGAAAGTCATTGATAACCACAAGACCGGCACAGAGAGAAACAAGAAAGAAAAAAAAAACCAAAAGTACGGATAACGAAGAACCTGTTCAAAACTAGGTATAGCCATCACAATTCCATTTCCAGTTTTCGCCTAGAACATTAACAATCCGCAACAACCATAAGCAAATGCGTATGGAATTTAAAGAATAAGGCCATAAAATACACCATATCATGAAATATACTGGACAAAGCACTACCACACTCCTCAAATATAAAACTGTGCAACCTCTGCCTCGCAGAAAAGTGCGCAACAAAGCTCCTTATAAAAGTCGTGACATAAAAAACCTAGACTCTATTTATTTTTGGTTGTGTAAAAAAGTTTTGAAATATTGTCAGAGAAATCACTCACACACATTTTAGAATAAACCAGTAAGTTTAAGTCACAGTAAGAATTCCACATAGTTTTCAAAAAAGGCCAGGTATCCATATTAGAAAAGAATTAAACAAAGCGTCCTGCACCATCAAAGAATTTCACCGCCTCAGGCCTGGCATATTGACTATGGCGATTGATCTAGATGTTTCACAGCTATTTAGTTCTTTGTTAAAATGAGCGTTCCATAACCTTCTCTGATGGGCTCATATAGAGTAAGAGCTATTTCATAAGAGTTTGCGTATTGGTTGTAAGTTTTGGGCTTTCTAGAAAAACTCAAGGGTTTATAAAATTCTAGATAACCTATTTTTAAAATTTATCTAATACAGTGCAAAGATTTCAACAAAACTATAACTTTTCGGGAACAATCACAAAACTCATACAAGTCACAGCATACATGTTGCAAAATGTTTGCACCATCCAGCGTACGTCAAGCCATAAAAACTCCCTAGTTGGTTTAAAGGAAGATCCTTTTTACGATTATGTGTTACCTGTTTCGTAATTATTGACAAGGGAGACTTACTTTCCTCATTGAACATAGGCGGGCAATCATGAAGATATATGGCAGAGAGAGAGAGAGAGAGAGAGAGAGAGAGAGAGAAAATGAGAGAGATATATGGTGAGATAGAGAGAAAATGAGAAAATAAAGTAAGTATATTGAAAGATAAAGAAAGAGAGAGAGACACACACACAGAGATACCAGCGAATAAGGAAAAGTAATAATCTTTTGATTTTAATTCTGAAAATTGCAAATATCGGTCAAGAAATCGAGAGAAAAATGTTGAACTAAAGAAATCGTTGGCTTCTGTCAAATTTTGAGTCTGGGAACTGAAGATAATGAAAGCCAGACACAGGCTTATCATGCTCCGAGTGAAGCAGCGGACGCTGACGAGTTTTGGAGAGCTAGGTCATTGACAGACCATCATAAAAAAATACTCTGATGTTTATTCCTTGAAGTCAAAACATTAAAATTTTAAGATGAGTAAAGTCCCATAAATGTTAGCTGGTATTAAGTCTTATGAAATGTTGTTAGGACAGGGACATTTCTGTGGTACGATTAATCAATAGGTTTCTACTAGTTTTTCCAAGTGAACTAGTTGGGTTTCAGTTTGCTTGCCATTACATAAGCAGAGGAATGACTGATGACCTTCAAAGATTAATATCATAGTTTAAAATCAGCTAATTATCTGACATGAACCACTATTTTTTTCTTTAAAAGCTATTGACATAACTTGCAAGGCTGTGACTGCGTTCAGTACACATTATCCATTCCCATTCGAATCTCCAATATCTTTCTTTCGGTTTTCCTCTTTTCAACAACAAAATTTGTGATATCTTGTAACATGTTCTAAGAGAATATTAAATGAAATAAATAACAGAAATGACGTGCAGAAAGCACACTGAAAATTTTCCAGAAATAATAAAAATAAGGAAAACCGCACTAAGCCAAAGAGCGAAAAACGCAAGAGTCTTCACAAAGGCTCTTTATTGAGAAGAAGATGTATAAAATACCTTGGAGGAGATTTTTACTCCCTCAAAAAATCTTTATCTTGTATAACATGGAATGGGTTATAGAACACCCGCACCCGACAATGTCTTGCTGAGCCATGTCCACTTCCACTGATCACATCAAACTTGTTCACAATCATGTTTTCGTAAGAGCTTTTACAGAAGCAGAGTCAACAGGCATTACAAAATATTCACGTGATGTTCAAACCCTTCATGTAAATCAATGAGGAGAGTAAGTAATACACGGCCCAGGCCGCATCTGTTCAACAATTTGGGGTCGAAAGAACAGGCAAAACTAAAAAAAAACATTAAAAAATCATGTAATGTCAAGGCTAGCAATCTTTTTAGATCCGTGGAAACATTTCGATCATCCAAAGAGAAAGAGTTTTAAAAAAACGCATCGATTTTATCGATTGTAGGTAAGACAAATAAGTTTTAATTTGCAAAGGAAAGTTTAGTCTATTTCAGAACAGTTGCACTCAATGTCTTATAAAAACTTTTTTTAACATTTGCATTGAATGGCTTATACTGTTGTCCACATTTCGCTTTTGATTTCTAATCTGCTTTTTTTTTGTAAGTTAACCTGAATTTTACTACGTAATTACAGCGCCTTCTCTATTGAACTAATTATCGTAGCCTGATTCTTTATACGAATTCTGTATATATTAAATTAATTTTTAAGGTCGTTGACCGCTGTATTGAGAAAAGTACGGTAAAAAAATCTTTGCTGAGTTTCGTCGTCTTGGAGTTAACTTTCAAGGAACCCAAGAGACATTGTATAGCCTGAAATTGTACACAGTTGAACTTCTCTATGTTTTTCTTCTTCATTAAGCCTTCAACACAGCCCAGGGCGCGGTTTCAGAGGTCAAGATAGATTGATTCCTTTGTCTTCCCATTTCTTGATCCTGTCTCTATTGTATTCTCTAATAGCTTGGGGGAGATTGAAATCTTTTCTTTTTTCTTTAAAACCTGCTTGAAACGTTTAATCTTAACGTTACAAGTTTAAGAACAGTAATGATTTTGAGAATGATTTGAGAAAACTTGAGAGATATAATTTTATTCTATTTCCACAAGCTTTTGTATTAGCTATTTCGTTAAGTTCTGTAAACAATTTCTATAATTTGCAATCTGGACGTCTTAGCGTTTAGCTATAACTAAGCTTAACACATTATTCTGTCGTTGCAAGGCATTTTAACACATTAAACAAATTTTTTTAGAACTGATGTTTTAAGCCAACACTTTTTTGTAATGTATTTTGGCTGTTTTGTTGTTAATTGTTATAGAAAAATTTGTAAAGCTGCCTTTCGATGATAATAAATAAGAAATTTGGTATTACTGAGTGGTCATGGTTTTGACCTATCTTAGAATGTGTCAAATAGCTGCCATCAATTAAAAAGGAACTGCCAAAGATAGTGGAATTTCGTGTATTTCTGTGCAGTGCTTTATCTGTAATGTATATGCGATATCCGTTGTTTGGAAGAGTTCTAATCAGCTTTGAGTAGAAACTGTCGAGTTCGTTTAATTCCTGGTTTTTTTTTTCAGTTCATATGTACCAAGATTGGAGAGATAAACAAGTTTCGTTAAACTTTAAAGCAACGATAAGTCTGAATAGTGTTGGTAATATTTTGTTCGTTGTTGTACTTTACCAAAATGTCATTTAATTTTTGTAGAGCGCATGTTGGTGGCTGATATCCTTTTATAACATTTATATTCAATGTCGCCTAGTGACGAACGATCTGTTTAAGTCGAGACGGTCTAAACCTGTCTCGGTTTAAGCCTAATCGTCAGGTCTTTGTTTGATATTTCAACAACTCATGTACTCGGTTTTCTTTTCGGTGTTCTATTTAAGCATGACTGCTGTGAGATGTTACTTTTCTTTGCGACGTCCCTTAAATCCGTTAAGGTGCGATTACACGGTAGATTTCAGAACGAAATTTTCTAGGTGGATTTTGCCCATTTTTTGTGGAGTCCTTACATGATGCCGAAAAAGAAAAGAAACAATATTTAGGCCACGCCTAGGTGTAGAATCTAGATCTAACCCAGCGTTGAACCTTCTTGTTGTATTTTGTCTAGGTCTATAACTAGATTTAGATATATTGCACAATTCTCGCTTGTCTGGCTTTGCGGTCAAAACAACATGCTTATCGTTATTTTTTCAGTTGATTAGGCTTTTTTGTATGCTTATGTCAGAAGCAAAGTCGAGCCCAATTTACCAGTGAAAGGAACAGCGATTTTGTTGAAAAATTTGAAGTTTAAGATGATTATCTATACATTCTGATTCTCAAAAAAAAATTATATATTTTTCTAGTTGCAGTTTTTAGGGTCGAATCGAAATCTACCGAAAGATCATATCAAAATGGATTTTCGAGCGGTAATCGCATCGTTCAAACGCTCTAGATATTGCGTTCAATTTTTCATTCTGGTTTGGCATGGCATTTCAGAAACGTATAAAACCATCGTTGGTAGGACACAATCTGCATAATCTGCGTTTGCGAGTGCGTAAGGTATTCTTTTTGTCCAAACTGTGAAAATGTAAACTTATACCTATTCTTTCATGCTTATCTTATTCCCTTTATATTCTTATGATACATAGAGTTAATACTTGATGTGTTATTTGAGTTTTGAATGTTTCTTGCTCTGAGATTGTATACATTTTTGGCCATTGATATCTACTAAGTCTAATTTGAATACTCACCTCTTTTTCCTAGCTTTTGAAAATTAATTAATTTAAATGACTTTAATGGTTTGTTATATACACTCTATGTCCATGACTATGTTTATATTATATTAACGGCTTGTTTATATTTTGTATGCAGCTTTATGTACGCTTTTATCTTTACAGCTAACTATTTTAAATAAGTGATATACCCGTTCAATTTTTAACTACTTAGACCTAAGTGTGTTAAGATTTTATGTAAAGCACTTTGAGCTTCTATTGAGGAAAGACGCTATAAAAAGTCATTATTATTATTATTATTAAAAGTACTTTTTAGCAATTATGTCAAGAAATTGATTGCGATTAATTGTGTTGTAAATGCTTTACATGTCAATTCCTCGATAAATGGACTCCACTTGGCGAATCTAAAAAATGAAATTAAAAAACGAAAGAATCCAAATGAAGTTAAAGTTAAAGAAATAAGAAAGCATTTACACAAAGAAAATTAGAGAGGGAGAAAAAAATCAAGGGAGAGACAGAGAGCGAGTGGACAAGAGACACTGGAAGAAAAAATTAAGAAAGAGTATCGATACAATGTTGTTTTTTTTTTCATTCGGAAATACCTTTACTTTCATTGAAGTACTGAATCTACTGTTTCTCTTCAGAGGCGCCACCATAGAACTTTTTTGTGAGCTTCCATGTTAAAGTTTACCTAAGTTTTTTAAAACTGATTTGTTCATGATAGCTTATACTGATACAGGTAAATGAAGTTGTTAAGCCCGTTTACGATCAAAACAACCTTGGTTAGACGGCCACGAACAGGATAAACAAATCTAAATAAATGACAAACTCAGCTAGAGAGTTGGCAGCAAAGAGCAAAAGTTAATATAATATTAAAATCAAAATATAGTCAATATAAGATAACAAAGATATTTAAGTAATCAAATAAATGACGGATACAGTATAAGAGACAGAGAGGCAAGTAGAGTTAAAATCAGATTAAAGAGGAAACAACTGCAACATGAGTTCCCAAATTAATTATTACAGAAAGTTTACAAGTAACACAAACCCAAAAGCTTATAACCCTAATTAAAAGAATATCTGAACAATTACATTCAGTTTGGCTAGAATACTATAAATTCCGAGCTGGATAGAATACTAACAGGCTTTAAACAAACGGCGATGGTTCTGCTGTCGGTACGACGGCGTGTATCCAGTGACGACAATCTGACGATCATGAGATCCAACGGTGGGAAGCTGGACGCTCCCGGAGCCTGACGAGTTAGGCCTCAAAACGGAGTTAGACCAGCACGCCAGCACAGCATCATGGCAGCAGATCGCCAGCAAACAAGCAAAGTGTCTGGCCAGCAACGTACTGGTTGTCCTAATGCAGTGCAACCGTCACCATTCCAGCGCCAACATGACGTTGTGTGTTGAAACATGGCGGCTGAAATGTTAACTCAATAATTGTGTTTGAAAAAAAGACGATGTTATGATAGAAGACGATTTTGGGTTCATAAGATCCACTAACGCAGAGAAATTTATGGTCTTACCATCTTATCGATGAAGTTTTGAGCGATGGGAAGAAATGTTTGTCATACATATCGGAATGAAACCAAGCACTTTTCATTCGCTGTTAGAATTGATTGGACCACATATTGCAAAAAGGGAAACAAACTTTCGGAAAGCAAGGAAAGACTTGTAATAACATTGGTTTTACTTGATCTAGAACTAGAACTTGAGAAATGTCGGCTGTGTGCTGGCCAAATTTTAGTGCAGCACTAAAATGAAAATCGCAGCAAAACGCTGGGTGTACGCTGGGTGCACACTGGGTCATGCTGGGCGAAAAAAACGTGGCCACTCCGTTACGCATAATGCTAATTGTTGCAATTTCAAAATTTGGCCGTGATTTTGCTGTGCTGGCGTGCTGGCCTAACTGCGTTTGAGGTCTTAGACATAGTGTTTCTGAAAGTAAAACTTTGGGAAGCAGGGTACAGCAGGCTAGTGACCATTAGACGGTCGATGCGATGAGAGTAACTGCAGGTGTTACCGGGTGTGGCCAGAGGAGACCGATATTCAGCACAAGGGACGTCAAGGTAACCACACGTACCCTCACCCAGGTAACGCTAGAACGCCGGAACAACACAGACCCTCAGCAGTCAGGTAGCGTCAAGAGGATGTCAGGATGTCAAGAAGGAACAGACCCTGACCAGAACAGTAAACACCACTGGACGGCAGCAAAAGTAACGGAAGCGACCTCACAGTACGCAGCAAACTGATCCAGTAGCCGGGTGATCTAGGAAATTGAAATTCTGCTGGACATTCTACAGCATAAAGTATAGTTTCTCTACACAATGTTTTAACGTAAAATAATCAAGGAAGAACACAATGAGCTAGTTGCTACAGTCTTAGGGCCAGATGATAATCACCGTATTGAACGCAAAAATCAGGCCAAACTACACCATGGCTTTCAAAGAGGTTAACACTTTGTATAGTGACACAAGTCCTCAGGGTTCACTACAGAATCTTGACTTGCAAAGAATATTGGTTATAGCAAGGGACACAGTTGGACGAGTTGATTCATTCAAATTCCTGGGCACCATTCTGTCAGGCACATTAATCTGGGAATTAAATGGCAACAACATACAAAAAGGCGAGACATCGTGTGTACTTTTTAAGAAAACGTAGGTCTTTTAAGGTCAATAAGGTGACACTCTTAACTTTTACAGAGTCATTGTGGAGAGCCATTTAACTCAATCGATGTAGGGTTTGATAAAGCAGCAAAAAGGACATTTCAAAGATTGAAATCAATTGACTTAAACGCACAAAAGTTAATTTGTGTGAATCGGCCATCTCTTGAAGGTTTATATGAAGAAAGAATGTCAGCCAGAACAGAAAAGATCTTGAAAGATGACACCAACCAGCAAGGAAATATTTTAAATTTTTAACCCACGGGCGAAGACTAAGGGCGTTCAAAGGAAATGAATGATTAGTAGATAGCTTCTTTCCCCAAGCCGTAAAAATTTAATGGAACTATAATTAAGAGATTAATATAATTCACCATAGCATAAGACTGAGCTTAAAATATTGGCCCCGTGGTGACACTGGTCTGTCCCATATGAACTGGGATTGGGCAAGTGCTTCCTCGCGACTCTCTAGAGCGGAGGTTTTAGTAATGTTCTATTAACTCTACTCAATGCATGTCCACTTGTTCAAACGTAAAAGAGTAGCAAAAGATGTCTAAACAAACATATGTTATAAGAAGTAGAAATTCTTTAAATGTCATTGTATCGTATCTTATACCATGACAGCATGAACTAACAAAGGCAGTTATCTAATCATCTAATCAAACCGGGTCACAAAGAGAATAGAAAGCGCAGGGAAAAAAGAGATTATTCTAATTGAATGTTTTATTTAAATGAAGAACACATTAGGATGGGGTATTTTGTTGAGCGGGATGTGTTATGAGGACTGCATGCGTTTCTTGTTCACTTTGCATGTGACAAAAGAGACCCAACGCTGCACAGATAGGGAGAGAGAGAGAGTGAGAGTGAGAGAGAGATAACATTTCATTTCTTAATTACATGCATTGGTAGCCTATAATAGTTTACTTTACTATAATATTCATAATGATAAAATTTTCAGCCTGACTAAGTACTGCTCATTTTCGATATTTGTACAAATGTAATTTTGTTTTGACTGAATAAACTTAAATTGCATTAAATTGAATTCAATTTGAACGACTCAAATCCTTATATTTGGAGAGATCTAAACCCCCGAGACTGTCGCAGAGAAGATTAATTCGTACAATAAAATTTCTACAACACCCTGGCTATGGGACTGTTCCATGAATCTTATAAAAATTCTTTAAGAGTAGTTCCACTTGAGTTTTTAGGCTTAGATTCTGCACTAGAGTTATTCGAAAAAACTACTTTGCCCAAAGAAGAGATCGCTGGTGATCCCACTCTTTGAATATTCCACACGTAAGAGATTAGTCCTGAAACAGTCCCATAGCGACGCGCTCACCAAAGCACAGCAAAGAGGTAGTTCAGCTAGGACAAAACGTGAGACGAGGCACAGTCTAGCAATCCGAAAACACACACAAACAGGACTTTGCACTAACGAGCACGAATCGTACATTAATACAAAAGGTCAACACAAAAAACAAGACTAGCAGCTTAAAACCTTTCCTAACAGACGTGAAAATTGAAATAATCAAATGTATTGGTAAACTTAATTCACCAGTAATAAAGTAAACTGATGAACTTAGTTATTTTACATTTGGGAATATTTCAATATTTCAATGTATTCTTTGAACCGACCGCTGTTAGTGTTTCTCCGTGTTGGGGAATAAACAGATTCAATTAGTGTGTTGGCTTCTTATATTGAAAAATAATGAAACCATTCATTTCAATATTGCAACTTTTGCAAAACTTGAAGTGTAAATAGCAGAACCTAATTCTGAACTTCTTTTATCTTTCCAGTAGCAATGTTCTAAAATCCAATCTAAAAGAGTCTTAATTTTTAAACCTAAGAATGCACTAGGCAGTGTAACGTAGGCGGCTTAAAATACATTCATACTTCTTAATTATTTCATAAACTTTAAAAAGCATCACAGAACACTATGACACACAGAGCAGTAATACCCTAAAAACTAATGATGTTATACAATTGTTGTTGGAAATAGTTTTGTTTTGCGCATTTACAATGCAGATGGAGCACTAAGGGATGTATATTTTCCATTCAACCTTTTGTTCCATATGAGACGCTTATTACCAATAGGAAATCGAAATCAATGTACCGAAACAACATAAAACTACAGCCGGAATTGAAAAGTGACTATCACCCTATTTATAGTTTGGTCAAAAACCTTTGTAGTTCTTGAATACAACAGCAAAAATATCGAATAATTGTGAAATGGAAAAAAAAAATTTTAATGTAAAGACAAAAAAGGGGAAAAGGCGGCAACGATTACAATGTCTCACACACAAAAAAGAGACAAAAGCATCAAAATACTCAAACTAAAATCACGAATAAAGCATTATTATATAAAAGACTGTACATTGGTTTTTCGAGTACCCGGGTATAAAAAATTCGAGTTAATCGTTGTTGCGCGTTGCGCAAAACAAAGTTCAGAAACTATCGTTGATGGTAGATCAAGACGTAGACATAATTATGTACAACATTTTTTCCTTTTTTCAGCTATTTCTTCTCGTTGCATCAGTGCGCATTGAAAAAAATCTCATAATCATAAACCTTCGTAACGGACAATCCCGTGCACGTAACTCGAATTGTTTAGAGGCGACTAGGCGGTCAAGGTCTAAACAAAAAGAAAGCCACTGAGGTCAACGAAAGATCACATCAAACTATATTAAAGTTAAACGAGAATCCTGAAATAGAGTCAATAATATCAAAATAAGAGACAATAACTTCGATAAAGCGATTAAAAGATAACAAAGCAGCAGTATTTGACCAGATAACAAATGCACTGATAAAAAAACGTCGATGTTATTTCTTGATGTTAAGGCCTACTTCCTCCTTTTTAACGCAATTTATCGGACTGGTAGGCCTATAGTACCTGAAAGCTGGACAATCGGAATGATCAAACCCATCTGTAAAGATGTAGGGAGTGAAAGCGATCCAATTAATGGTTCTGACCTATTTCTACTTGGATATAGTCACGTGACTATTGGGGTCAACAAACCGCTTTGTGGCAGATTTTATTATGGGTACTGATTGGGTTGTTCTTTAGGGTCACTTTTTAAAGCCTTAGTTTGACTAGATCTAGATGATTCAAATAAGGCACCAACCAAGTTTCCATCCTTGGACACGATCCAGGCTCAGCTTTTCATAGCATTTTATGAATTCCCCATTTCTCTTGATGCTTTTTGGGCCAGAATTCCTTCTCTTGTCTTGCCTTGGGAGTGGGACTGGGTGTAGGCTATCGGTGCTGACTGGCTTTCGTGCATCATTTGGTAGATCTAGATCTAGAACAAAATGATTGAAACGTTGTCACTAAAATTTTTCATCCCAAAATAATTACTTCCAGTGTGCTTTATAGCCGTTAAAAAGTAAATTAATTTGAGTATTTCTTTTACATGCAAAAAGACTAGATCTAGATGTATACGAGCTCGAATATAAAATCTTCAGCCTAGCCCCAAGAGACAAGAAATTAATGTGACATTATTTACATAGTATCTAACCCAAGCAACACCCCAAATAAAAAAAATAGACC
>BMAT01008373.1:169556-180921 GCA_019649035.1 Elysia marginata | reverse complement strand
TTATACCTGTATTGGTTATGCCCCTTGAGAAAACTCACTAAAAGGGGTGTAACTCCAAAACTCTTTTTTTTTTTTGCGCTTTCTGCTCCAACGTTTTGTTGAATGTTAAAATACGAAGAATTTGTGAAAGTTTGAAAACATTTGGTTTGAAAACAAAAAGTAGATAAGAAAAGAGCGCATTAAAGGCTGCTTTAAAAAAGGCGTTTTTCTGAAAAAGAAGTAAAAACCTTTCTTCCACAAGTTTATCGAGCAACAACTCAGGTCAAATCAAGTTCCCATTGTCCTGATCTATAATTGGAAACGGCTGGAGTCCAAGGTTATAGCAATGGTTC
This sequence comes from Elysia marginata, assembly GCA_019649035.1. Lineage (NCBI taxonomy): Eukaryota > Metazoa > Mollusca > Gastropoda > Plakobranchidae > Elysia > Elysia marginata. The sequence continues at coordinate 180,589 of BMAT01008373.1, read as the reverse complement.
GACATCGATAGAGTGGCCGAAAATTGACCTATTATATTGGCGCCCCTACATATACTTTTGGCTACATTTGTGCTGTGTAGTTGGGAGTTGTGTTCTGCGCTGAGAGGCTGCATTAACTTCTTGCTGAAAGATATTTGTGCTGTTTTTCCTTTTTTGGAGTATTCCCATTTGTGATGTTTATCTGAATTTGTGCATGCAGCTAAACTGTTTTCTTATCCACTTTTTAATGAAATCTGAACTAATTTCCATCAACAGAAAGTGACCTTTTGATAAAAAAGTGAAAATGGATCTTGCATTTTTGGCCACAGCCATTACTTTGAACATTGTTTTTAAATCAATAAATAAAAACAGACAGTGCCCTCAGGGACTTACCAACCTACATGGTCAAGTGCGTTCAAGCATACCTTATACAAACAATGTAGGCTATGGTGTCAACAATAGCTGTTTTCTGTTTGACAACAATGTGTATAAAGCTCAAAACTACTGCACAGGTAAAACTTTGATTAGATACAAGTACACCAGGACTCAGTTGTTTAGCATAAACGCAGAGCACACCATTACCACTCTTAGTGGCACACTCATGAAAAGACTGGCTAATCTTGGTATAAGGAAAATACCGTGTAATTGTAAATTGAAAAAGACCAAGACTAAACGTGGATCAACAGCAGGTAGAAAAAAAGCATAGAATTCCTGTCCTCATTTCAAACTGTGTAATGCATTACAAAGAGAGACCTAAGAACCTTAAAATGCATTCCGATCAGAGGTTTAAAAAACAAGCACCATCGGAAAACTTAATTCCCGTCAGAGTTAAACAAACTGATTCTGTATACAACAAGGCTAAAAGGCTGAAAGTCATTCATCTCAATGTGCAATCAATAGGGAATAAAACTTCTCTCGTAAATGACTTAATTGTAGAACTAGATGCAGACATCGCATTCATCACATAAACATGGCTTAAGCCAAAGGGGGACGAAGGAATTGTTTCTCAGCTACGTACTGATGGATACGCTAAGCCTCTGAATTTCGCACGCACTACAGGGCAGTCTGGCGGTAGGATCTGCGTCATACATCGAGAATCGCTTGACATGCAGTGCACTGCGCTGACCACCATGACTCACTTTGAATGCTGCCAATGTAAACTTTTTATCAACGGGCGATCACTCCTTCTCATCTGTATCTACCGTCCTCCCCCAAACTCCAAAAACAAGTTTACACCAAAACAATTTCTTGCTGAATTTGAAACCTTCTTGGGTGGATTTTCACTTAATGTCCACCTTCCCATTATTATTGGAGATTTTAACTTACACTACGACAATCATACTGATACCTATGTTTGTCAAATGAGAGACATACTAAGAACCCACCTCTTAACACAAGTTGTGAACACACCTACACAAAAGAAAAAACACATTCTTGACTGGGTAGTCACTCCTGATATTGACCTCATCAACAACCTACAGGTTATGGACAAATGCATATCAGACCATAAAGTAATCGTCTTCGAGTTGCCCTACTGTAAACCGAAGCTTGTGAAACGTACAATCACATGCAGGAAAAAGAACATTGACAATCAAGCCCTAGGTACAGACATTCAGCGTGCAGCGGAGGATATGAAAAACGACTACAATAAGAACTTAGTGGGCACTTAAAGCAGAAAATTGAAACAACTGTTAGACATCCACGCCCCTTTAAAGACCCGTATAGTAACGGATCGGCCATCAGCACCTTGGATGACATCACACATCAAGGAATTGAAAACCGAACGAAGGAGAGCAGAAAGAAAGTGGCGCTCAACAAACTTGTGTATCCACAAAGAGATTTATAGAGATTTAAATAGAAAATTGAAAAATGCCATTGAAACGGCAAAGAAATATTTCTATTGTCATAAGATAGAAGAGTGTGTCACGTCTAAAGCTCTTTATAATGTCGCAAACACGTTGTCTGGAAAAGGAGGCAGCAGCAGCCAGGGTTCCATTCTTAAAACCATTCCAGCAGACTAACTTGCTGAGAGATTTGGTAATTTCTTCATTTAAAAAATTGCAAACATTAGGAAACCCATGGATGCTGCATCCTCTCCCCTTCCCTCTTTTGATTATTTGAGAGAGATTGCATGACGATGTTTGAACGTGTGAAAAAAGAAGACGTTATGAAAATCATTAAGACCTCACCACCCAAATCTTGCTGTTTAGATCCTATCCCCACACCATTATTTTAATAAGGAAGTCTGAAAAGATTGTAAAAAGAACACTTACACCAGAAGATTGCCTGTCTGAAGACCACGCTGTGAAGAAAGCTAAAACAATTCTAAAAGAAGTAACCCATCCTTTAAATAAACAGTTCCTCCTATCCTCTCGTAGTGGCAAGATCATACAACCAATTGCAAAAACAGAGAGATATCGAAGGTCCTTTATTCCATCTGCATCTGCGCTACTGAGAAGACTTAAGTCTTGCGATACATAGGCAACTGGAACGTTAGGCATTTTACAACTATATCCTATTTAATGTATGCAATAAGATGTGTTTATACTTATAGAATACATTGTAATGTACAAATGTTAATTTTTATTTTTAAGAATTTACATGTGTGGAAAAATGAAATGTTTGCAATGAACTTCTATATGTAATGAAACGCTGTCCAAGACAAATTTCCCACTGGGACGAATAAAGATTCATCTTATCTTATCTTATCTTATCTTATTGGTCATCCATCTTGAGCACCTCATTGAGCCAATCACTACCATGATAAATCAATCTCTTCTCTCTGGCATAGTGCCGTTCCCATTCAAACATGCTGTTGTTTTGCCTCTGCTTAAAAAGCCAAACTTATCCCCTGAAGAACTGAAAAATTTTAGGCCTGTGTCAAATCTCCCATTCCTTTCCAAGATTTTAGAAAAAGTCGTACTTTTGCAATTGAAAAAAATCACTTATCAAAAAACAATCTTTTGGATAATTTTCAGTCTGCATATAGAGAATTTTACAATACAGAAACTGCACATTTAAAAGTTCAAAACGACCTCATATGTGCTGCAGACAAAGGCCACATATCTATTCTTGCTCTGTTAGACCAAAGCGCAGCATTTTGTACTATTGATCACATCATTTTGCTGAAGAGATTGTCTAAAACGTTTGGACTATCAGGGGTTGTCTTAAAGTGGTTTTCGTCTTATGTCAGTGGACGTACTCAGTGTATTATGATAAACAATCAGATTTCTTCTGTATTTGACCTTAACTACCAAGTTTTCCAAGGATTTGTGTTAGGACCTGTCCTGTACACCATGTATACAAAACCTTTAGGCGCACTTATTCAAAGTTTTTATTTATGTCATCACATGTACGCTGATGACACCCAAGTGTATTCCTCCTCATGTCCAAAAAATCTCCTTACCTTAATACAAAGATTTGAAACTTGCATATCGCATGTTAAGAATTGGATGATCGTTAATAAACTAAAAATGAATGAAGACAAGACAGAGCTTCTAGCATGTAGCATGGATAGAAAAGCTTCTCCATTTGCTATTGATCACATGTACATTGATAAGGGTAAGATACTGTTCTCTATAAAAGCTAAAAATCTTGGTGTTTATTTTGATGCGAAGTTGTCAATGACCCATCATATCAATTATTTGACCCAAATCATGTTCTTGGAGCTACGCAGAATTAAACAGATTCGATCTTTTTTAAATGAAGAAGCTGTGAAAACTCTTGTCTCTTCTTTCATTCTATCTAGACTAGACCACTGCAAATCCTTGTTATATGGTTTACCCATGGACACCCTAAAGAGGCTTCAGCTGATTTAGAACGATGCTGCCCGTCTCATTATGAAAAAACGCAAAATTGATCATGTGTCACCCATGTTTAAACATTTACACTGGCTGCCTGTACAAACTAGAATAGAGTATAAGATCGCTGTTTTATGCTACAAATGCATTCATGGCTATGCCCCTAATTATCTTAAAGGTCTTGTAAGTTTGTACACGCCTACGCGCAACTTAAGATCATGTAATAAAGCTCTGTTGTCAGTTCCGTGTAAACCATCAAGAAAAGACGGTAATAGAGCCTTTGTGCAATGTGCACCAGTAGTCTGGAATGCCCTTCCCCATTTCTATCAGGGAGGCTACGTCGGTAAATCAGTTTAAGACCCTATTGAAAACATATTTGTTCACGCTATATGAAGGCCTTAATTAATTTGTGTCAAGAAATGTATCCGACTATCGATGGTCAATGTATATTCTTTTTTTTTCTTTAATTTTTTACATGCACCTTTTGAATTTCTTCTGTTTGTTTTGAATTGTTATTGGATTATGTTTTGTACAAAATTGTCATTATGTCAGCATTGTTTGTTTGGGTAGATATACTGTTGTAAAGAGCTTCGAGCCTACATGTAGGAAGAGGCGCTAGAAAATAACTTCATTATTATTATTATTATTATTACATTCGAATATGAACAGGTTTAAAAGTCATGAGGGTTGAGGTTTTCTTGATGTCAGTGTACTCAAAGGCACCTTCGCTCAGGATTAAAGTTACTTCATTCTTTAAAACGTGGTCTCAATTATTATCGAATAAAATGGTTAAACAGCTTTTTTTTATTATGGCTCTCAAAAAGTTCTTCAATGTTCGTCACATCTTTCTGTGCAGATACTGATTTCTAACTTCTAATAATATTTCACCTTTACTGATGCTACAGTTATTTCTGGTTTTCCATGCAAATTTCTTTGTCAATGGATATTCTATTTGTTTTTTTGTTGTTGTTGTTGTTGTTTTTTGGTGAGTATTTTTAACGTCCACAGTTCGTCTAAGTTCCTGTTAGCCAGTCTGAATTTCCGGCATACACTATGGGTCTGAAGCCCAGGGCGAAAGAAGTCGCTAAAGATGCAGGACAGGAAATGGCTACGTGTTCAAGGGGACAACGAAGAGGATGGCTGATTTATTTTGATCTTTTAGAATTGACAAAGATCAAGCTCAGAGTAAGACTGAAAGTCTCCTTGATTTATGGGTGTTGATTTTATATCGCTCCCCATATAAGAAAACTATCTTCTGATGGTTTGTCATGGTTATGACTAAGAGAATGAGATAATTATGTGGTCTGATAGGCAAGCAGAAAGTTAAATCACCTTACAAGTCTTCTTCTTAAAACTAGATTCAAAGTGTTTGTGGTTTTGCATATTAGGCTCTTTTGAATGTGTAGTCAGAATTTAATGCGTCTACCAAGTTATTCAATGTCACATGTGTGCCCTTCAATAAACGCGTATGAAAGTTAGAGACTGATAGTGTATAGCTAGTTTTGTTGTTGTTGTTGTTGTTGTTGTTGTTGTTGTTGTTGTTGTTGTGATGGCTGTAGCCACCTACGATGTAACCATTGTCGTGTTATTTTCAATCCTTTAATGTTGCATTAAACAATATCAAGTTGGTTTACATTTTTAATGAAGAAAGGTGGTAGATACAGGACAAACAAAAGGTCCTATTGGTGATCATTTTTTTGCTATTTGCAAATGTTTCATTACTTTAAAACAATTCTTTTGTTTAAGCCCAAAAAATTAAAGACTTACTTGTTTGGTTTTCTTTTGAACAAAAAGTAAAGCCTCCACACGATCTGCCCGTTGTAAGAACAAAAGTTATAAAAATTGTGGTGCCTTCTACTTCCTTCTAGGGTGCAGTAATAAAAAAAATGTTGACTTTCTCATAATGTTATTGGTTTTATTCGTGTTGCTACTCCAGCTAATATTGCCAGTTTATGAAGTATCACTTTTTCAAGTATTTTAATTTTATTAAACGGATTAATCAACATAATACCTCAATGTTTATGCAATGATCCGCTTCTATGAATCTGACAATTCTCCCCTCTCCAGGCGCTTGTATTGCCTTATTTCTTTTTTTTTATTATTTCTCACGATCAAAAAGTGTTGGCTTTCGTCTTCAAAACACGTCCGTGAGTATCTAAGGTATAATATGACAGTGCGCCATGTTAAAGTACAAAACTTTAAAATTTATGAGTTACCTTGCACTTTAAGTGTCATGATTCTTTCCGGATTGTTTGTTTTTAAATGATGTCTCTTGTTTGTTCGGTGGAATCAGAGAATGTACTTATGTAAGAAAAACTGAATCCAAATTAAATTTTAATACCACAATTGGACGATCTCAATATTAGTAGATTCCACTGAGTAGTATCTTTATTATTTGCAGACTCTTAAGGTTCTCTAAAAAATTTCAGGCAGTTATCGAGCGCTTCATGAGAAGCAATTTAACTATGTATCACCACAAAACCTGATTTCACATTGTGTAAAATAATTAAATCAAATTATTATTTTGAACTCTAATAGCATTAGATGAATGAGGGCGACAACTTAAAACTTTACAGTATAACAGATATTTTGGTGATAAATCCTTTACAAAAAGTCTTCATAGCTAGTCGTCGTTTGATAAAAGCTTGTCGGATAATGCACACAAAATTAACGAGTGCCAGTGATCATGGATGGACCATTGAATTGTAATATAATTTGCACCGAATTATGTAAGCTTTCTTAGAAATTTTTAGAGCGTGTAGTTCTGCTGCATGTGGGGTATTTCCGTCATGTTAGTCGATCATTTTTTTTGTTACTTTATGCAATATATCAATCAGGCATTACTCACTCAAAGTAACAAGATTTAATGCGATACTCGCGTGCAGGAGAGAAAACCTGTTTTGTAATAACAATATTTATAATGATCTTCCATCATAACATTTCCTGCCCACGGATTTTTCTCGTGCACGGAATTTTGTTTCAATGTTAAAGCCGAGAGCTTTGTCAAATAACAGCAATAGTGATCTATTGACTCTTGTTTTTAATCATCAATCTAACCTCCCCAACACCCACCCCTCCCCTCCTCCGATGTACCTACCTGGTTTATTCGCCTGTGTCTCGCTCTTTGTCTCCTGTTGCTTTAGTACTCGTTTTTATTTCGCTGGCTTTTTCTTGTACGCTGTATGTAACCCTTTTGTTTCATTTCATTTCTTTATGAATACCTTGAACTCTTTTCTTTTAATCCATCTATCATTCTCGCTCTTTCTAACTATCAATTTTATTATTCTTCTTTTCCCCGGACCAGGCAATGACAGTCATTTCCTTCCGCTTTTTGTTTCATTCACTTAATATCTTTTGACATTTTTGTACGAGAATGGCTTTCTCCAATCTTTTTACTACAGGTTTTTTTAACAAAATGAGGAACAAGATTTTTAAAAGGCTATTTCATTTACTCGGTTAGCTTCCCTGACTTTATTTGTTTTCCTGTTATCGCATTCGTAAATGAAGAGAGCTCTTCAACGCTTCTGCTTTGTAAGGTTTGAGATGTATTGGCTTTCATTGTCTGGATAAAATACTTAATTGAAATGGAATGCTGTTTAATTGAATTTCAAAATCGTTCACCTTTTGACCAGTTTCAACCTTTATGTTATCACGAATGTCCGACGTACAATATAGAAATATCGGTGTTTAGGAATTAACAACATTCGATGATTATTTCAAAATCTGTGATCGTGTCCTTGAAAGCCGTGTTTTTAAAACACTCCATTGTTTATGAAACCTCTGTCATCTAATTTTATGTCCGCATGGTTGCATTCGATTTAAGCTATTTTCCCATAAACTGCATACCATTCGATCCACTAACTCTAAGCAAGGCATTTCAGCCACTTAAAACGATACCTATTTATTTGCAATCGATATCTTTATTTCAAGTGGCACACGCAGCTCACAGTAGGCTGTGTTTAAAACTCGAGACGTCCGAACTCAAAAGGCCTGTCAACCTGAACGTAAACAAACTGGACCATTGAGAGTTCTAGTGAATTTATTCGTTTCAGTTGTTCGTTTTGGCTTGGGCCGGCCCTTAAAGCAAATTATTTCTAGAGTACTAAATTGTCCAAATTTGCTTTAACGGCCGGCCCAAACCAAAACTAACAACTGAAACGAGTAAAATCACTAAAACTCTCAATCGTCCAATTTGTTTACATTTATTTCTATAGTACTGAATTCTCCTAATTGCTTAAAGGGCAGGCCCAAAACAAACTTTAATGTAAATACCAAGGGATCAAGGCAGCTACTCCTACTGATGGTCTGTTCGAATGTTGGTTGGGTCTGAAGTAGAATGTGAAAAGTTGTAAAAGTTTTGCTTTAGCTTTGATTTATAGGTTTGGTAGGCTGTGTAGCATTTTACTTTTCCTCGTCATTCACAGAAGGGTTATCGAAAAGGTTATCAATAAAAGAAAAAAATGGAGCTAACTTCCACACACTGCTTTAAGATATCAAGAGGCCCTCTGCAAATCGCAAAAAAAAACCCAGTAAAATATCTAAGCTATGGTGATGCACCAATTATAAAGGCAAGTCAAGAATAACCACGGATCAAAACGCGAGTTACCTAAAGCAAAGAGAACTGGAGCACTCACATGAAATTGATATGAGAGACAGTCAAAGTCATGCTTTAAGACGAGCTTGCAAAAGAAAAGCAACAGAAGACATATCAGAGAGGCCTTTTAAATGAGTGGAAATGCCGATGCGTTTAGGAATGGACGTAGCAGATAAAATTATAATCAACGTACATAAAGCCAAATATTTCTTTACGCCCACTTGGCGAACGGATAGAGCGAAACACTCGATAATCAGGCCTATTGCCAATCAGAATCGAAAACCTTACTAAGTCAAATTGATTTAAATGGCATTATTTATCAGTATCGATACAGAGTTAAGGTGGCTCAAGTGACATGCCACATTTTAGCGGTTCGAATGGCAGTGGCTCAAATGGATCGTACCCACCCCTATAATGCTCTTCTCCTAGAAAGCTCAAGAAAGAATGTAGCTAAAGAAACTTGTGTGGATTAAGAACAATACGGTACTTAGTTTATAACCTGAGAAACTCATCTGGGCACCTCTACTACATTCATTCACTTGCGCTCAGGCTGTTACTGCCTTGGTAAATCTAAGAAGAAACAATCAACACATTGAACGAATGGCGTTTCACACGGAGAGAATTTCCTTACTCAAGTAACCTTTGAATGAAGACAGTATTGATTAAATAGTGTTAAAGACTTAAGACAGAGTGGTCTGGCTTTCGAAGATTGTTATGTTATTCTCCTATTAAAAGGTTTATTCTACCGCTCAGTAGAACATGGCCGGTCAGGAAGTTGTTTCTGACACTGTGTGAATAAATATTTGAGACAGCATAATGTTTTCAATACTTCTAGCTCAGTGTACTAACAATGCCCACCAAAAATAATAACTTAAGGTAAATCAGTATTTGCTCTCATTTTCACATGTCGGGCTGTTCGTGGCTGTTTGTTTAGTCTCGAGATGACACTGTTATTCCCGACTGCAGTCTGCTTGAATGAGTTCATTTCTCTTTCGCTTCCTGTAACCTCTCTCTCTTACCCTCTGTGCCTTTCTCTCTCTCTCTCTCTATTTCCACCTACTAATGAGAGTGTGAAAGTAATTTAAATGTAGATGTGTTGTGAACTGATATGTATATTACTCACAATCAACGTATACCAATATAATCACCATGGTAACATTTACACTGTAATGAGTGAGGTTGCAGGAAAACTGTGTGGATAATTAAAAAGGCCAGAACAGTGGTAAACGCTACTTTGACTTTTATGATGATAGTCAGTAAATACGCATTATTAGGTTCAATTCAACGGGCTTCTAAGAATCATTGTCATTGTGGTTATTATCGATTTCATAGTATTTGAAGGTCACCACATTCTTTTTGAATAAAAAAAAAACTTGAAAAGTAGAACTTATTGTAAGAGCCGTGCAGACCGACGCGTACTAACCTATTAAGAGAACTGTTGTAATCGTGGTATTTAAAATTTTCTTTATTAAAAAACCGCGTGTTTTTGCATCACTGGACTTTCCAGCCCGGAACAAGATGATATGTATTTGTATTATCAAACAAAACCCTCTTTGAAAAGTTAGGATTAAAGCGAGAAGATTAGAGGCCTCCAATAATCAGATAATATAAATGAGGAGCGCATGAATATAAAAAAAACTGCCGTAGAGTTCTCCTAGACCGCTTACGATAAAAGCGTCACATGTGTTTGAAATGCCTTTAAAAAAAGCTGTATATTTTCGCAAAGGGGTAAAAACTCAAAAACAAAACACGACAAAAAAAAATAAATATCCATTGTTTTTATAAAGAACTATTTTCTTTTCCGCTTATCGACTTCCGTCTTCTCGGAAAGTCGTTGTGAAGTGACGTCACGTCAAAACTAGTGAAAGGTTTGACTTCAAGAGGTAATTGTGATTATCGCCTTTAAATTTGATTTTGTTATGAAGTTTAATGTGTCAAAAATCCCTATGAATCCAGATTCGATTACATGAAGACAGGGAACAATCTGATCTAGATCTAGATTCTAGATCTAGCACGAAGACAGGGAAGAAAATTCTGCGACCCACTCTGCAGTGAACCAACTTTACTCTAGATCTAGATCTAGATATGTAGGACTAGAAAATATGGAATCTAACGTATTAGATCTAGATCTAAATTAGATTCAACGACTTTTTACTGTATATGATCTAGAAAATATAGAATCTAATATTATCAGGAACTGGCAGCTCTGTTATTTGTTACTTTTGATACAATTACTATTGAAAGCTTTCACTTCAAGAGGTATTTGTGGCTATAGCCTTTAAATTTGATTTGACAAGTTTAATGTGTCAAAATTTCTTATCAATTTAGATTAGACAACACGAAGACAGGGAACAATCTGATCTAGATTCTAGATCTAGCACGAAAACGGAAGAAAATGTGACCCACTCTGCAGTGAAACAACAAAAACCGCACGTTCAAACTTTGAACTCTATGGATTTGGGGTATAGGTAAAGCAGAGCGTACAAAATTCATTCGATTACAAAAAAAATAAATATTCGACCATTCTCGATTCCGGTCTTAATCGATATCAGATGTTGACATGATATCAGTTATCGATATCAGTTTCGATAAATTACAATGAAGTAGCTGATTTGATTTGATTTGATTGAAGGGTATTTTTACAAGCCCAATTCCACTTC
>BMAT01008373.1:138865-150160 GCA_019649035.1 Elysia marginata | reverse complement strand
TCTCTCTATTCGCCTCCCTTAGTTTTTGTTATCATGTTCACATCCTTAACACTAAAACTAGTTGTATTTCTTATGATATTTCTGATACAAAACAAACATTTTAAAGTATTTGCAGTAAACCAGGTACTCTGCTTACGATAAGACATCTGCCTCTCGTGTATCAAAAGGAAGAAAGGGTTACAATATGCTTCCATATCATGACAGAGGAAAAAGGGGGGTGGGGCTTACGCGACGGAAATCCTCAGATAATTCGTTTTTTTTTTAAGAATAAAGCTTAACTAGGATCAGTTGATCAGTTCAGGAGTTTCTATTGAACTACAGCCGGCAGGAAGTCAGTGACACCGACTTCCGTTTTCTCTCCGTTCGGAAATTTAGTTTCCAACCATAAAAAAATTAATGAGATTCCCGCTAAGTACAAAATAATTATATTACTCCTTTACAAAACATTATTTTTAAATGTTCTCAAGTAATGTGTAGTAGCTGTAGATCTTTCAGGGACTTTAGTTTTATTATACTGAAAATAAGAAGCGGTGAGAAGTCTGGCGGGTGTCTGCTTTCATTATTTCAATGTCTTTGACATAAGTGTTGTAAAGATATTATTCTGAAAATGTATGTGTTGTAATAACTGAAAAAGAAGAGAACCGTGGGACGTGCATCTGAACATTGTGAAGCTTCCGTGGTAGGCGGATATAGAATGAGCATGACCTTTTCGTGGATACCAAAAAGAATTATTAGGATTTAGAAAATACTAAATCGATGAGAAAAGAAGATGGAAAGGCCAATCTAAGGAGAGCCAAAGGCGTCAAATAATGATCATGGCTGTATTATAATTTTTTACTAAATCTGAAATAAAACGTTCCGTCTGCAACACTTATACTCTTATAGAATACTATGATATTTTTGTGCATTTTTAGTTCAATTAAGTTTGGTTATTTGTAGAGTTGGAAAAACATGATATTGCGTAAATCACATAGCTGGCAGCGCAGAAAAAATGCTCTTATGCATAAAAGTGACCTTGTTTTAAGTGTGATTTCATTTTGCGGAAATTAAAGCATCCTATACACAAAGAAGTACAACGAGGCAGTTGGTCAATGAAAAGAATAGCTACATTGGGTCGGCATTTAAAATGAATGTGAAATTAAAGGCTGCATACAAATATAAATGATGTGGTATCTGGATGGCGCATTAGAAATGGGAGTCAGTATCAAAAGACTACATAATGAAAAGCTATATTTATTATAAATGTAATGAAGATGCCTCTTAGTATTTCATTCATGACGTAGTAGAGGTAAAGTGTTTCTAAAAAAATGTTTGCCTGCGTCTATGCTTTATTTATGCCGGAGCCTTTGGAGCTCTCTCAACTTATTTTACATAAAGATTTAAAACTGAGATTGCTGTTTAAACCCTAACACGCGGCCAGCATTTTACAGAGCATAAACAGTGGTGTCGAAATAATAGTATGCTGTGTATTCTGTGCCCAATATTACAGGGAAAAGAGCCATAATTACAGCCAGTGCGTTTGTATTTCACTGCAGGCATAACAACTAAAAGCTGATTGCTTTAGATTGGCCGCTGTAGTATTTGCATTGAAGCTGACATCTTGAGTTCTATTGTCCATTTGACAAACTTGGCCGGGCGAAAAAAATGGCACCATTTAAAATGTGTCTTGGAAGTGCGTTTTAGCATTTCTCGCTTTTGTTTAGCTTTTCTTTATCTGGCTTGACGCTGGAGGCGATAGGTCGGCCGAGTACCTGACAAATCTATCTTCGTTTGTTTGTTTTCAAGCCATTTCTACAATACACCCTCATACAAAAAATGTCAAACAAGAACTGATTGATGAGCAGGTGCCTGCCTTTCGGGGAAAAAATTTGGGGGCCTTTAAAGGTCAAACAGACTTCAATGTGAAGAATTGCAAAGACGAAAAAAGTTATTTAGTTAGAAATTATTTTTAATCGCAGCATTATGTTGTTTCGTGTAACCTAGTTGAAAGGCAGCTTAGACGCCAAACTAAGCTTCTATCTTGCATATTGCATTTTCACGCCAAAATCATGAGTCTTTGGCACCTCACATCAAAATTGTGCCAAGGTTCTAAAATTCAAGTAGCTTGTCTATCCCAATCTTTTTAATAATTCTATAAACACTGGTTGAGAGTAAAGTACGTTTATTTTCGTGCAGTGTATTTTGGTGTGGACATTCTTTTTACTTATAATTATCATATTAATTTGTGCAACTTCTGAACTCTAGGGTGACTCTTCTATCAGAGGAATTGCAATAACTCTCCAAAGTCATGAGCTACAAGTTTCGAGGGCTTACTAAAATGTTAAATTGTAATCGCTTTGAGCCTATGGTATCACACGCGATTCTTCGTGTTCACCCCCCATGCTTGGTAAAAGCCCTCGTTCCAAGACGGAAATGAACTAACATCCGGTACGTGGTACCGTGGTGAGGAGGTTGTGTCAAGACTAGAGCATGACAGAAGAAAATCAACCTCGTGTGGCGATGCTATTGGTGACTGGCAATTTGAAGCTGTTATATTTAATAGGTTGAAATGAACACTGAAACTCGGGATGTTACTGACCATGAATAACATAGCATGTTTGTTATGACTAGCAATTTTTTTCACAACCGAAAATGTGGTCACTAAATTTTTAAATAAAAGCAAAAAATGATATAAGGAGGTTTAACCATTTTATTTTAATGTAGTTTCATTTTTTTTTTAATATTTTCCAAAACAGAAGTAGGGGCGAAAATTGGAATTAATGATTAAATTTCACTAGAATTGCTTTCAGAACTGTTCCGCCAGTCTTCTTAAAATCTCAGTTATAATTCTACTGTGGATAATCCAAGGGCAATATCTATAGTATTAACGACATAAAATATACTGCACTTTGATTTTCTCTGGCAGTATTGCCGTATATTTCATTGTTTTCTTCCGTAGCCTATTTTTACTTTTCAAGCTCTTTTTTATCCGCAGCTTGACACTTCCGGTAGGACTTCAGACTTGGCTGTATATTGTGTGAAATTTCAACAGACACAGCTCTGCAGCGTGACACAGAAAGTGAAGATATCATGTTTGTCTTCCTTGACTTATGTTCAAAACGCGCAGCTATTCAAAAATATTCACCATCAAAAGATCCTTGTTACATCCGATTTTCTTATTTCGGTGGTGTCTAAAAGTATAGTTAATTCCAGGTTTAGTCTCGAAAAAAAACTCGTGAACTAAGCTTTTGTAGAACAAACCTAATAACATACCTCTGTCAAATAGCGCCCAGAGCAACAGTCTATGAAGTGTTGATTAAATTTTCTCTACATAATAAAGGATTTGTTGATAGAATGTGGGGTATATGAAATTATCCAACTGTAACTTTCCATCAAAATGACAGTGAAGAAATTTCGCTGTGATCCTATTAATTAGATACTCCCATGCATTAAAAAATATTTAGATCAATGTGCGGACTAGGACAAGGTATATTTTTTTTAAATCAAGAAAGGCTACTTCTATACCTGTAGGGTAAAACAAAATATCATTACATGTGTCTGCAATCAAATGAATTATTTTTATTGTTTCGATGGCTTAAGAGGTTACAAGAATCTAAAAAATCTTTTAGTTACATAAAAAATGTCTAGTTAAAGTTTTCTATTGAGCAATATGAATCCAATGATTCAATGAAATTTACAACTTCATTAACTCAATCATAACTCAACTGTTGGTTGTTACTTTTTATTGCCATCTATCTAAACAGAGGAGGTTAATCACACGTCCATGGTTTAAGGTAAAAGTTGATACTTTCACAGCTTCCTCCACAAAGAACAGTTTTAAGGGTTTCTATTGTATAGAATGTAGTTATGTTTGTTTATGTAATTTAGCAGTGCAGTTCAAATGTTGTAAATGTACCGTTAGAAACGATAGAACTTACTGGACATAAGGACTGCATAGAGAGCATCTCTGTGTTTACCGGTAATTGAATGTTCGCAGTTTATTTACTTGATATGAAGAAGCATGCATCGATTCACAGTTTGGAGAAATTGGAGGCAAGGTTACTTTACTTAAAATGGAGCACGTACAACGAAAGCACAAAAATACGCACATGCATATCAAGAGAAAAATGTAAGCTTCAGCCCAAATATAAGACTTGAACTATCGAAAGGAAAAAGAAGGCGCTTAAGTATCAATGTCTTATTGAAAAGGCGGGTTCAGCGCGCTATTGTTAATAAAACAAAGATGGGAGTGAATAGACTACCTGTGGCAAGCAAGTATTGCATATCCTCTGTCACACCTCTTTCCTAGCAGTTTAGAATATGAACGATGCCTTTCTAATTTTAAACCTATGAGGACTCAAGATATCTCGCCAAAAAGTACAAGTAGCAGCTGCTATAACAGAAAATAAAAAAGGAGGAGGTAGAGGTTGCCAATTAGATTACAAACGTCTCGTGGTGAGGCAAATGAGTCGGAAGTCGGAAATCCCTTTTTTTTAGAAAGCACCATTTAAAGGTTTTCTTTGCCTATTTTTCTCTAGATGTTGAATTACTGAAAGTTTTTATATCTTCCAGGGAACATTTTTGTTAAAATGTTTACGTTCGGAAACTTGGAAAAATATCTTATTCAAACCAACAACACCTTTGAGCGTTAAAATTGCGACATCGGACTCATTCACCCTGGGTGCAGGACAAACATTCCAGACTGTAAGGAAGAAAAAGCTACGCATATGCTGAGGAATAAAAATATGTAGTCATGGTATTTTCGGCCATGAAACTTTTAGCAAACTATAGATTAAGGTCTTGCAGTTGGAAAATCTATTAACAGTCTTCAGTTTGTTATTTTACATTTGACAGAGGATTGTTTCCAACATCGTTAGTCTTGCCAACAAGTTCCAGAGACACACAAATCCCTATACAAATCAAAAACTTACTATACCTCGACGATTTCCTTCTAGCTTCATATGCAGGTGTATTTGTCCCCTTTGTTTTGTTTAAACTTAACAAAATCTGGTTTGTTCAAACAAGTCTATTTAGATAGATAGATAACAATCCTGTAGAACTGCTCTGTCTGCTTAAAGACGATGCTGCTACAAAATAAAGAGCAAGGATAAAATCCATTGGTCTTAGTGTTTTCCTACTCGCTTTCTCTCCTTAACTTGCCAATTAGACTATTTTCAGAGCATGCCCACCTCTCATTAAAAATTCGAAAGTCTACGAAAAATAAAAACTATGAAATTTTACAATATTCATTCACATTATCCAAGTCTAATCACCAACCGGTAAGGAGATGGAACAACGCCACAACTCACATTGAATCTAAAAACAATATTGCTGCAAAGCCATTTACTCTGCCGTTAAGACCATAAGGACAGCCCCGATGTCTGTATGACATTAAATATTTATCAAACTGCCCTGTAAACAATGTGTGAGTTAATAGTAGAATATATCGGGCAAGAGTGCGGGGGAAGGGGGAGGATGGGGCGGGGTGAGCTAAGATTGCTCATCAAAGATTTATTCTTTCAGGGGGAAAATGTTGGTGGCATTTTATTTTGCAATAAGCTGTCAAAATATCGTTTTGAAAAGCAAAGAACCATCTATTCACATAAAAAATGTACATAGACATTTTTTATTTATTGGAAAGCTTGCAACATTATTGTGTTTGCTATTGTTCCTATCTATTTTCTAAAACTTTTTAACTCTGTATCTCTTTTTATCTATCCATCTCTGTACTTATGCTTTATCTTTCCATCTATGGTTGTTTTAATATCCCTTTTCAGTTTCAAGTTATGTCCATTTAATAACTTTTTCTCCCCATTTGTTTCGCTTTCCTGTGATCACATAAACATATGTACTAATTTCTTTAAAAAGAAATTTGTTTTTGTCAGTTTGCGAGTTTTCCTATTTATTTTTCGTTTCGTCTCAGCCTGTTTCTCTGTCTGTCCCTGTCTCAGTCTGTCTCTCTGTCTGTCTTTCTTTCTCTCACTCTCTTTCTCTTCTTCTTCTTTCTCTGCATCTGCTTCTTTTTCATCCTCTTCTTCTTTGTTTTCTTTATCTTCTTCTTTGTTGTCGTCTTCTTCTTTTTTTTTCTTTTGCTCCTTCTTCTCTTTTTTGTTCTGCTCCTTCTTTTAAATTTTTTTTCAGGGCCCTCTTTCCTCTGATTTTCTATAGGGCAACCTCTTTCCGTTTTATTTTTTATCCTCCCCTCTATTCTGATATTGTTTTCTTTTCATTTACTGTTTTAGGGCATTGTTTCGTTTCAAAGGTAAAAAGACCTTTGCAATGCCCAACACCACACGAATAACATTGTCATCAACAGTATGACATTAACGACATCAACAACTGGCACGCGAAGCTGAAGCAAGGTATGCCAAAAGTTTCTCTGCAACCAAAATCGTTTTAATAGCCCGTTACAACACACACACTACTTTTGCCGTTGTCAAACATAGTGCAGTTGCTTATTGTAAATTATGAAAGAGCAGAGTGTAGATCTGACACTACACTATGTTTATATACCACGTCAAAACAGCAGCAAATCTTTAAATATATTATGCATCTTATTGCTCAATAAACAGGTCCTAAATTCAGTGATGCTCATCTAGCAGAAGAGAGCCGCAAAAATACGAGGGTGAGTCAAAAAAGTAATGCCTTTTTTGCTCTGGCTCCTGATGTTTTTTATATAAACCTTCCAAAATTTGCACAGTTGTAGCTTAACATAATAGCTAAACACTGGTATAATTATTTTGTTTCATTTTATTTTATTCCATGTTTTTCTGAGCATAGTTCAAAATAGCTGCCCCCGTTGACAATCATTTAAAACAAAGAGCAGTGGTTGAATTCCTGGTTTGTGAAAAAGAAACACCCGTAAACATACACGATTGAAAATGTTTTTAGATTACAGCAATGTTTGCAGGCGGGTGAAGCGCATTTATGGCGCTAACGGCACCGACGAAGTGCAGGAAACTGTAAACCGAAAAAGTTTAAGTCAGTAAAGTCCGCTGGAAAAATCATGGCAACTGACTTTTGGGGCACCCAGGGGGTCATTCTTGTTGATTTCTTTTCAAGAGGAGAAACAGTCAACTCTGACTCTTATATTGACACTCCGAAAAGACTTTGGGCTAGGGTTCTCCAAGTGAGACCTGACATGGACATTGGAAATGTCCTCTTATTGCACGACAATGCTCGAACCCACACAAGCATCAAAACAATGGAGGCAATCGCCTCGTTTTGTTGGACTACTCTACCACATCCATCGTACTCGCCTGATTTGGCTTCCCCTGACTATCACCTTTTCGGCCCCATGCAACAAGCTTTGAGACGCAAACACTATGAGAATGATGAAGAAGTGAAAAGTGCAGTCAGGACGTGGCTGAAAGAGCAACCAATACAATTTTACGAGGCTGGAATACGTGCCCTTGTAAAGCGATGGAATATCGCTTTGGAGAGAGGCGGGGACTATGTTGAGAAATAGAAATTAAATCCCTAAAAGATAAGCTTCATTTTGATGGATTTTTATCTATTTTCAAACAAACGTTCCCCCACAGCCCATGAAAAGGCATTACTTTTTGAATCACCCTCGTACTTAGGAAGAACCTTTGCAGCTCACAGTGGAATTCACTTGAGTCGACACCGTTAAGGGAAACTCTTGCTTCTAGTTCTAATCAACTCTGGCAGTTTCATTTATATTTCTGTAAATTTTTGCTTTGGTTGAAAACAACATTATTTTTTCATCCCGAGGTGTTGGCTTAATGCAAATCCAAATGTACTTCATCATGAAAACATTAACAACATTTATAAACAAGTATCAAACGACGATCACAAAAACTTAATCAGTTTTAAAAGGCCAGGTGATACGTACCTCGCTGGAGTCGCAGCGCCCCCAACAGGAGTTGACTGTGACGAGACCCGAGCACCGTAGCACGGCGCCTGTGCTTGGGTGAATCACATCCGGTTTGTGAACCCGGAATTGGTAATGGCGGACGTGACACATCAAGGTCGTCCTGGGGTTAATAAATTCAGCAGAGGTCACAGTTAAGCTGAGGACGGTCAGCAGTAAGGCAAGGAGGGAGCCTGGAGCTAGGGTGTACAGCCGGGGTGATAACCTCATAGCTGGCGATAAAAAAAACAATAAAAAGACATTAATTTTTTTGTTTAATGATTTACAGCACATCGGTGTCTAAAACAATACAACTTTCTTTTACATAGTTTTTAACATCTTTCTACCAAATATAATCGCTTTCAAGGACAAGAGGATACTATATATTCCGTTAAATTCGCTCTTTTCCGTTATCAAAAGTAATCGATTGAAATACGCCGTATTCTTTTATAATTATATCTTTCTTTATAACATTGTCACTGATAAGGGCAAGGACAAATATCTATTAGTTAACATGAAACACCCGGTATTTAATATTATCTTTGTTATTTTAAGTTATCACACCCCACTACGTGGCACAATGAAAAGGACAAGAAAATACAACATTCTGTTACAATAATCGTTGTGAAAGAAAGGCAAGGAAAACAGGTACTAATGACTTTGCAACATTCTTATACAGTGTATAAATGCAAGGTTCAGAGATTTGACGCCATAGTTGTGGTTGACATGACAAGTGAGCAGTATTATACGAATAACCTTTTCAAAACTACACTCGTCGGAAGTCGAGCCGACTCACACCACTCAGACAACTAGCTGTCTGCCCCAAATTTAACAAAAATGCATGGAAAAAAATATCGTGCTTTAAGGTGAAACTATCAGTTATCTACGAAATGTTACTACTGTTTCACATTCATGTAAGAAATTTAACCAAAAAATTAGTTAAAGGTGTAACTAGAGCCTTTTTCGGGGTAAAACGAAATACCTTTCACTTCAATATACAAAATTCTCAATAACTACGGCCAAGGTCAAATGCTTGATATTTTGCTTTACGAGAAAACATCCAAGTTGGAATGGTTGCCAAGACAAGTTGTTATCACTTAAAATTTAAATCTTTTTTTTAAGCGATCAACGTACATCAATATATCTGTATTGTATGCAGTTAGTTTAATTCACACTTTCTCCTAGTCGATAGAAATAGTATAAAACATCAATAAAATTAGTGCAGCAGCATTGTATTCTTATAGAACCATTGCTGTTTGAACCTGAGTGACGTTGGTGTAAATGTTCGAAGAGCTAGATCTGCATTACATACATATATATAAGAATTACAATCATACTTGCAAGAGTTGACTTTAGACAAAGGTAAAGAAAAAGATTCTGCTTTAACTGATGGTGTGCTGCAGGGCTAAGCGCTTCTATTTTGAAAAGTGAGACTTCCGGAAAGCAGACAGACAGATTTTTTTGCTGTTTTAAAAGTTATCGTTTTGTTAAACGCATTCAAACTGTGAGCGGAGAGGGCGGAGAAAAAAACGGTACTTGAGTGATATATCGAAAGGATACCATTCCTCTGACAAGATAAAAGTATCCTAAAAAAACTTCCAGACAAAAGAAAGGATATCGAGTGTTCTCTAAGACGGGAAAGTGATGTCATGTTCCTACTTTTCTGTTCTTTTTTCAGCCGTCTGAGTTCGAACTCTATGAATTGAGAAAGAATCGAAAAATACCAGTGGGCGCATTCCACTCTTTCCTATTTAAAAACTGCAGGTTTTAGTCTGTTTAAAATTTTTAACCCGAATAAAAGGTTAAGATACTTTTGTCTGTTTTAAGTTTTCATCTTTTACAATCATGATCTCACAATTAATTTTAAATCCATACCAGAAACTGGGCTGAATTAGATTTTTTTTTAAATCTAAATCATACTGTAAAACGAGATAGTCCCAGAACTAGAAAAGAAACAGGAATGAGAAAATCTGTTTTTCGTTGAGCATCCATCGTCATCCCATAGCAAAATTTTATATGTCAAAAGCAGAGCAGGTAATAACCTGTTTAAAACATCAATTGCATGATTCTATAAAGGCCAAACTTTTTTAAATATTATTTTGTAGTAAGTGGAGTCCGGGCAAAGTTAGCGAATTGCATGAGATAACATCAATACATAACATTAATGTGTTTTTCTTTTATAGCCCTACACCAATAGGATTTACTGGAAATGCACCTATACATTCATTAAATGCAAATTTTACGCTAAACAAAGCAAAGCTGCTGCCTAAAATCAATGTTTTCTTTTATCAACCCTGTTGAAAAAAACTAATTAAACTTCTGAAATGTTATCCGCTTGAC
Organism: Elysia marginata; assembly: GCA_019649035.1. NCBI lineage: Eukaryota > Metazoa > Mollusca > Gastropoda > Plakobranchidae > Elysia > Elysia marginata. Next base: position 139,968 of record BMAT01008373.1, on the reverse strand, counting down.
ATATAAACATGAACGTTTCTTTCCAAGCACCGGGCATGTAAGCTAACTTAGTTGTGTGGTGAGCGGCAGACTTCATAACATTGGTTGTCCATCAGAATGAGTTCTCGGCACTCGCTTAGTCAACTAACAAGCTCAACCATTCTCACAGCGGCCTGTGGTGACCGCTCCATGATTACATTGCCCTAATATGGCCCGAGTAGGTTTATGGAGATTGACTACGCATCCAGAGACCTGTGCATGGTTTGTATGCGCAGTCGTGTGAGTATTGATGAGTGAGTGTTGAGGGTTGCCGTTAAAATACGTTATCAAGACTTGTTTAAAATGTATGTTCAATCTATTATAAGAGCTTTCATTTTCCAAATTCTTTCTTTATCCAAGCAAAATATGAAGCTTGGTGCAGAAGAAAATAGCGACAACATTAATCTTCCCTGGTATAACCATTGCAAATACATGTAGTGTAAAATACCATATCTCACCTCTCCTAAAAGACCTGCATTGGTTGTTAATTGCATTAAGCATACGTTACAAAATCAAATCCTTTGCCTTTCAGTGCGATAATCGGGCAGTAATTTTCGAACTGTTTCAAAGATTCAATCGAACCGTATGTCCCTACCTAAAATTTCAGATCTTCTACTAAAAATATACTTTATGAACCGTAGATTCGGCCTGAAGGGTTTTGATAAAAAAGCCTTTTCTTATCAAGGAGCAGAAATATGGAACAGTCTTCCATCTCCTCTGAAAATCCAAAGACACTACCATGTTTTAAGTTTATATAAAAACTCACCTTTTTTTACTAGCTTTCGAAAATTAATTTCTTTAAACGAATTTAATGTATTTCATATATACTGTATCTCTATGACTATATTTATATACTTTTAATGGCTGATTTATATTCAGTACTAAACTTTATGTACGCTTTCATCTTTATTGCTAACTACTTTTAAATAAGGGTATCAGTAAACTTTTGAACTACGTAGACCTAAGTTTGTCAAAATTTTATGCAAAGCCCTTTGAGCTCCTGTTGAGAAAAGGCGCTATAAAAATAAACTTATCACTATTATTATCTATATATATAATTGGATAAATCATGAATTTTTCGAATT
>BMAT01008373.1:119180-136271 GCA_019649035.1 Elysia marginata | reverse complement strand
TCCTGTAGAATTTCTCAATTCAATAGAGGTGCCAGGGTTATCACCACTTCCAGATGATAGTTAATTCGTTGCTCTAATGTAATAACTAATATTCTTTTTTCTCAGGTGATATGCAACTTTTAATTAAAACCACCCTCCCTCCCTGTTCACTGAACGGGTACACAGCTAGTTAGTATATAAAGTGACAGAAAGTTGCTAAAAAACATAGTAGATTTTTCTTTCTTAAAAATTACCGAATTGTTTGAGCCCTTTTACTTAGATAATAAAAGAAGAACTTCTAAACACTGCCAACAACTTTAAAAATTTGGATTTAAGTCGACCTCTATACCTTGTTTTCATGTCTACGCCATTGTTTTAAATTTGGTTTCATCTAGATTCTGAAATTCGGTTTGCTATGGTGGCCTGCGCAACAACAATTATGTTTGCCAACTGTTTGGTAGCTACTAGGCTCTGGATTGATATCATCTTGTTATCGATGGCCTTTTTTAAAGCGAATTTTTGCCTCAGGGTAATGGTTGATTGTTAGTTCCAAACCATCTGCCACTAGATGAATTTCGTTTGTCTCGTGGTGAAAAAATGACTCTCAATTTTAACACGTGTCTGTTTTATAACAGGCTGAGAGATGAGATAGAATCGATCAAATGGCACCAGGTGCATTTTTATGGCACAAACCATGTTTCCTTTTATATCCCCCCCCCTTCTCTCTCTCTCTCTCTCTCTCTCTCTCTCTCTCTCTCTCTCTCTCTTTTTTTTTCTCTGTCTGTCTCTGTCTCTGTCTCTCCCTCCCTTATGTGTCTCCTTTAGAATCTAGATTTTGCACATTGTAAAAGATGTGTTCAGTTTTCGCTGAACAGCGAGGCATTATTATTGGGGTCTAAATGTATTTTTTAAAACTTGACTTATACTTTTTTGTCGAGGTACAAGTATTTCTATGCCATTCACGGGCAAAATTTGTTGCGATATTTAAGCGCTTTTTTTTTTAGAATATTTTATGTATTGCTTTCAAGTCATGCAGTGGTCCGGTAAGTAGGAAACAGGTTGAAATCAAGACCTGGATTAGATCTAAATCTTTGTTAATATCTTGGCAAGCTAACGGCATATCGTGTTAGATCTATATCTAGATATCTGTTTTGGTAAACAGTGTATGTAGCTTGCCAGGTCCTAAGATAGTTTTGATGATTTTTTTCAGTAAGCAATGTATTTAAATCTACCTCGGTAAACAAACATACTCATGCTCAATTATTGTTACTATGTTGAAAACATCTGGACCCTACTTTTAGACTTTTACCCCGACAGCGTAGGGTCTAAGCCTATTAAAAAGCATTCCCAATTGCATTAGCGACTAAAGATTGTGCAGCGAAAACATGAAAAAAACCTATAGAAAGCCCACTTTCGTGCTGTCCTAACCTTCACCTACCGAAACCGTATATGGGCTTCGGACTTTTTCTCCTACCCCTTGCCATTCCCTACATAAATCACATCTAGATGGATTTTACAACCTGCTTGATTTATAAAAAAAGAAATTATAGAAACCTTACAATGTTATAAATGTAGGCTAGACCTATTGAGTTTTAGCGTAGATTTATACCTAATCTGTCAATCATCTAAAAACTCAAAGTGGTGAATTTCGAAATTAGGTCTAAAGCGGCTGGTCGGCATTTTCATACTGTTAGGTCCTCGGCCAAATTTTCTCACATATCGAAAATGGGCGGAAAGTCGGGTGACAAAACAAGGGAGTAAATTCTTTATTCCGCAAGCTATTTTACACACTTTGGCTAACTAATTGAATATTTATGCAAACACAGACTTTTTAGCTTTGTTAGAAGTCAGGTACTTTGCTCTGAAGATGTGGAAATGTTATTTATAAACCAAACATCTTTTTCAACTCTTATTTCATTACACTGTTGGCACCGAAACAGTGTGTGCTAAAAGGGCCCGCAATTAGGGCTCCTCTCAATGTAACTTAAGAAACAGATGAAATGTCTTTGTCTTTGTGTGTATGCTTGAAGTCTCAGTTGTTGAAGCTGAAACTACAAACTGCACAGCTTTTAAGTTTGACACAAAGGTTTTAGGCATGCAGGGGAGTGTATTTTAGAATAGAATACAATGGCAGCGATTTTATTTTATTTTTTTCTTCCTTTAGTACCAAAACTCAAAGTCCTGCAAAATCTAGGTCTAGCCATGATGGATGACCTGAAGACATCGGAGGGCGTTCATTGGCGTCATGCGCTGCGCTGGTTGGTTTTGTTTGTTTTTTTTTACATTGCAGAAAATGTTACGCAGTGCAAATGCGAACAGTGGTAGAATTTATTCATGATTTTACGTCATGGCTTAAGCGTTACCGCTAATTCAAAAGCTTAAAAGTTTTCATTGGAGCACGATAGCCTTTATGTTGAAAAATTTTCACCAATGCTTTGTGTTGTAGGTTTCGAATAAGGCTTTGGCCTTGGAGACAATGAATCTGACCTATTACTACCCGGAAATAGTCACGTGGCTATTGGGGTCAACATACCGCCTTGTGGCGGATTTTATTTGGGGTACTGTTTGGGATGTTGTTTAGGGTCACTTTTAATAGTCCATCCTTGGACTCGAACCTTGGTTAGCTTTTCATAGCATTTTATGAAATCCCCACTTTTCTTGATATTTTCTAGGCCAAAATCCCTTCTCTAATCTTGCCTTGGGAGTGGGACTGGGTGTATCGGTGTTGACTGGCTTTCGTACATCATTCGGTAGATCTAGATCTAGAACAAAGTGACAGAAACGTTGTCATTTGAATTTGTCATCCCAAAATAATTAATTCCAGTGTGCTTTATAGCCGTGAAAGATATAATTAATTGAAGTATTTCTTTTACATGCAAAAAGACTAGATCTAGATATGTATACGAGCTCGAATACAAAATCTTCAGCCTAGCCCCAAGAGACAAGAAAATTCAAGTGACATTATTTACATAGTATCTAACCCAAGCAGCACCCCAAATGAAATCCGCCATTACTATTTATACCAACCAATGAAATGCTGCTACTTTTCTAGACCTATCGGCACTCGCGTAACATAAAATTAAACATATTATGGCGAGAATCCGGAAGAGATTATTGAATGGTAACCCCCGCTGACCCCAAGTTCCATGTGACATTTTGGAGATAATAGGTCAAATTCATTATATTGTCGTGCTTCAAACCGTGATAGACTTTATGAGTCATATTATTATGGACTGTGGCCCAAAACATTTAGATCTTTTGGACTCCTAAAACGCAAAACTTACAATTCGGAAACTTCCCATGCAGTTTAATATTAGGTGAGGATTGGCATGGGATAGTTAATTTTCTCAAAACAGTGGACTTTAAGAATTAAAAAAATAAAACTATATGAGCGCGATAAAAACTATCTTTAGAGTAAATCTGAAAAGTACTTTCCGTTACGATTTCAACAATTTCTACAAGTTTTCAAATCAGCTATGCACCATGCGCGTTACATATTTTCGGTCATAAATTTGTTTTGTTGGATAAGTTGAAGCTGGTGAAAATGATTTTCATAAACTTTTTTTTTTGTTTCTAGAGCCTATATCTTCAAAGAAAAGTTATAAATACCAAATGAAGGGGACATATAGAATCCACGCCCATATATTTATTAAGTGATCGGTGACATTAATTTGAATGTTGGTGCATTTAAGGATCCACAAAAATGTAGACGCTAGATTTAGACTGAGGTGAAGAAGGTTATATGCAGTGTAAGACCTTTTGAGTGGGGTCGGCGACTGCTACATATGGATGGGCTTTTTTTCCGCAGCCAGTCTCAATCAATCGAACATCACTTTTTAAGCTTTACTTAAATCAATTTTATTAACTTTGCTTGAAGCCCCGAAAGAATCGCAGGTATTTTCTAGTAGAGTAAATATAAAAAAACCAACTCGAAAATGAAAAAAAAAATAATTTCTCCATGCTTTATTTTTAAAATGACTAGATTTTTGGTGTATGTCCATAGGATGATGAATTTTCTCTACTTATCGATACATAATTAGGGCCCTTTTCCGGACCTGCAGTGTTTGGCAAAAAAACTTCTGATTTTTTTTTTTTACATAGGATTAAGTTTTCTGTTCTTATGGTTTTTAGCTGAAGTTTATTATAAAAAAATTACACAACCTTATATACAGAACTTCTTTTAAGACACATTATTCCATGAAAACTTTTGCTTGCCTATTCTTTTCTTTTCCTGTTTTTCCTAAGCGTGTTTTTTCATTGATGAGGTGGATACGATATTCTGAAAGCTTATATAGCCCATAGATAACACAGAATATTTACTTTGTTCTAAATTCATGTTTTGAAGGTTCTGCAGTATTTTTTAACTCGACACAAAGACCAACCCTGCGTATATAATCTTTTCCTATTTTTCGTCAAATGTTTTAAAAATGTCCGGTTTTTATGATATTTGCATTATAAAATATGCTCGTATTTTTTTTCCAATTGTGGCCTCTAATTTTGTCATTTGCAAATTTATTCGAACATTACTTGGTGATGATTTTAGCGACAAAGTCTGCCAATCTGTTATACAATATTCAGCTTCATGACCCTTTCAAGGTGTCAAAACGTGTCCTCTATTATGTCGAGTTGGATGGCAAGGCTTTTTGCAGCTCAAAGGATTTAGTGTATGAGGAAAATGTTTGTTGTTCTAATACTCTAAATATTTTCAGATTCATCCTCTGTGTTAAAGTTGTTTGATACTCGTATCCTTTGTTACTTAAGTTACGCTATGTATGTCAAAGTTTCATTAAAAGATGAGACTGAGAATGAAATCAACCTTGAGGTTTCTTAACGTTTTTATTCACTCTATGAAAGATTCCCGCTCAAACCTATTTGGTAATTTGGCGTTAAGTAAACAACCAGGATTTTATGCGCTACTTTGTCGTGTATCAAAATAAATATTGTCATCATCACTGGTGCTATGAAAGTGTGCACATTCGATTTGGATATTATTACACAACCACAAATGATCTACACTCTGAAGTCTGGCTAGTGAGCGATCCCACGCTTTCTCAATTACACCTCCGTTCCTGACGACTGTCTCCATAAAATCGGAAACAATCATCACCTTACCAAGGTAAGCCTCGCTTGTTTCTCTAATTTTCCTGCAGTTTGTGGCGAATGAAGACAGAAGCGCCAGATGAAATACAAAAGAAGCATTGGCCAGGCTGTCATTGCTCGGTGATGAGGAATTGTGCTCTTAATTAATATTCTGTGTTGTGAAATGTGAATAGATTTAACATAAGCTTGGCAGACGCTAACTCTCAGTTGTCTCTTTCCATGCGGCTTGTTGTTCTTGCTGCCATTGTCTTCCAAATCTTAATGGGTTAACCATTCGGAGAGTTAGAATAATAAATGGTCGAGCTGTTCATTATTCTTTAGTTGAGCAATAGTTAGACAAGCATTTGAACCTGTTTCAATATGGTTTCTGTGTGGCCACAACTATGGCTGTGGGCGTGTAAAGGGGGCGGGGGCGCACTCTTACACGCTAATGAAATTTTGTTTGTTTTTCTTTTCTTGTAGTGATAAGCAAGGGGTTGACGTCCAATAGATATAACTATTGTATTCATAAGCAAAGAATGCTGTGGAATGGATAAAAATCAAAAGATAGACAAAAGGCAAACAGACAAACAGACAGATAAAGCAAAAGACGCAGACCAGCAGGCAGTAAAAAGCTTCGAAATCCTCAAAGAAAAGCAAACAAACCGTAACAAAGAGGCAGTAACTAAGGGAGAGGCAGAGACAAAAACAGAAATGGGGACAGAAAGAGATAAACATACAGAGCTGGGGGCAGAGACAGAAAGAAAGAGAGACAAAGAAGGGCTTGCAGATAAAAAGAAATAGGGGTCGTGGTGAAAGTAAGAAATGAAGGAAAATAGAAGCTGAAAGATATGGAAATAACTTAAAAATTAAAATACAAGACTTTTTTTTCTCCTTATACAAGTTTCATCAAACGTCATCAGGAAAACGTATAGCAAACTTGCAAGGGAGGCCTATCTCTAAAGCATTGAAATTAATAATTTGGATCCGACATCAAAGATATAGCTAAAACATGAAGTTTCATTTCCGTAGAAAATAAGATTAATAACTATTTTCATTAATAAGTGAAGGTCATTTTTAATTGGAATCTTTTTTCATGTTTCAAATTAAGCACGTTGCGTAAACAGATTAGAGGCGGAGACGACCTTTGCAAAAACGCCTTTTTCAGTTTTTGCTAACAGTTTGAGAGGAAACTACATTTCTAAAGCACTGCCCTGTTTTACAGGACAACCAATTCGGAAAAAATCTGACTTAAAAGAAACTATTCATATAACTTAAACGGTACTTAAAAAGACTAATCTGTTTATTTTTCTGAATCTCTTTAAGCTAACTTTGTGGCTGGAAAATATTTGAAGGTCTATGAACAAACAAATTATTTCTGAGTACAACTACTTTAGCTCCGTTAAGGTACAAAGAGTTTAAAAACGCAAACGTTGCATATATTTTGTCAGCGCTAGTTTTGATCTATTGCTATTCCGGGATTGGTTCACACAAAGGCACTGGCATAGAATTTTGTATCATCGTTTTGTTCAAACGTATGTTGAGGAAGCAATGATGAATTATAAGTTAGTTTTAGAAGTTGATAAAACAGTTTAGAAGCATCAGTTGAATTTTTTCTGTGTGACTGCATTTATAAAGAGTGCTCATGACGCCAGGTTACTTGTGCGAAATTTTCACAAGATCAGAATTTTTTTTTAATATTTTAAATGAAAGGTCTGTGTCACAAATTTTCTTATTGTATATTAAGACGATATACGTGCCTATGCTGAGGGGTATGGCTGAGCACCAGAAAGCTTTAGCGTCACTTGTTCAGACCTAAATCTTCGTCACAACTTGGCAATCATCAATCCCTTCCGCCTTCCTTCTTGCAGTTTGCACATGTCTTTGGATGGCATGATAGAAAAAAATGAATGTAGCTTAAATAAAACTCTCTAAGATCACTTTTGGTACACAACTCCGCACCAACAGGTAGATTTAGGTCAGAACCATTGTGCGATCAAACAGCTTTATTTTCTAACTTTATTTACTACCTATATTTATGAGTTTTTGCCGTATATACATTTCGGAATCCTTTGGCGGATTCTATGTCTACCTAAATTGGAGAATCGATGGATCACTCTACAGTATAGCAATATCAGGGGCCAACCCAAAGGCACAAACAAAGAGATTCAGATACCTCCTCTATGCTGATAGCGCTGAGCTTACTGCGCTGAGTAAATGAAAAAAATCTTGTCTACAGTTCCAACGTTCGATTTTCCTACAGGTAAAAAGATAAAAAAATAACGCTGGACATTTTACGCTGCATTAGAATCTAAAGCGTTGCAAAGCAGGATACTCGATAAAGCTATTTGAAAGTGACCAGGAAAACAGCAGCTGCTCTCTTCAACTTCCCAGAATTTCTCTTTTTGTTAGAGTGTTGTGACGTGAAATGGGTGAATTTTTGTCCACTCTTACAGCAAGACAAAATTCCAGATAATGTCAAAGCAACGTTTTGAACCAGAAATGATGTATCTTTTTCATAGCTATAAACTTTCTATCATACTGAGAAGATCGATGTAAGCTGGGGACGGAGAATAGGGAGAAAAATAGATATTCGACTGTGTGTTAGAATTACACATGTTTTGTTACGGTATCTAGTATCTTAGGCACCGAAACAAAATTTTGTATTTACGATTCAATTTGGCTAGTTCCTGTCAATAATCACTGTTACTTCTATACATGACAAGTTCTGCAATAACAGCGTAAGCGTCTCGCACGCAGATCGAAGATAGAGACATTGCTGAGGTCCAGGAGAAGAAAATAAATTTAGAAGGATCAACTAACATCAGAACATGAAAGAGTTGTGTAAGCAAGTTATATAAGCTTAACTCCATGTGTTCAAAATTCAACAAAGCTTGGTATTTGTCAAATGACATTGTGTATGGAATGAAAGTGTGGGAAATTGTCCCCCAAGAGTGTAATGAAACCATACAGTATTCCGGATATTTTTTATCTTACTTCTGGTTTCTTTTTGTATAGAAATATTAATATCCGCGGTATACGGATGTATATCATGTATTAATTAGGTCGGTACACCATTTAATTAATCTAAAAATTTATAGAGATGTGTATTGTTAATGACTTTGCTTTTATAGTTTTGCGACTGTGGTTTTGTAATTAGAGGTGACAGCATAGTGGCCCGTAGTAGGATAGTGTGTGCTGAGGTTACTATAAATCGTGGGTTCGAATCCTATCGAAGGGGCAATTTTTTCTAGCCCCCCTAACCCAAAGACTATTCTATCGACTACTGATTGCATACCTTAAACCTTGTAATCATTTGCGGTTTGTAATATATTGTTCTTTCTCGAGTCTTTTAACTTTGATTATTCTACGCCTTTAAATGCAACAAAATTTTGCACTCTGCCTACAGCTCTGTGGCATAAACGCTAAAAACTTCAATGGCATATTTATCATTTATCGAAAGAATTTAGAATATTATAGCCTCATTTTTATCGGAAACCAAGGAATGGTTAAAGCCCACACGCATCTCCTCACTACCTCTCCCGTCTTGTCGTCTACGCAGCAGGCATAATACTTGATGACTACCTATACTGTCTGTATCAGAGATCTCGATTTACAAGAAATATTGATGGCATTGCATTGACCCATATTATTTCTACATTCGATCAGGTCTAGACACAGCCAATGATTTTACAAAAAAGAAAACACGAGAAAAAGCATCTGGGGTGACAGATTGCTTGTATTACCGCGTGAAACGGCACATTTTTCTCGGTAAATTGACAAAATGGTTTGGGGCAGGAGTGAGAGCTTTACCATGTTCACCGTTCTGGTTGGCTGGCGAGTGTTTCCTGTGACCATTTCAGACTGACAATACCGGTACACTTCGTACCTGCGAACTACTTTGGTTCTATGAAAATAGGGAATGAGATTAGAGGTAAAACAAGAGTAACGTCTTTTTTCCAGAAGACAACACTCCAAAATACTACAGTGGTTATTGTAATCTAGACCTTTTGTAGGGTAAGTTTCTTACTTTTATAAACGATTTGACATCTAGAGCTGACAAGACCGAGATTTACATAATTGAGAGATTTTAAAGGTATGAAGTTAGCAGTGGGGAGAGGTAGGCTTTAAATGGAAATGCTGGAAATGTCTGCTTTTAGTATGGTTCAAATCTTTGACTTATAGTAGCTTCGGCACCCACCGCCTTGCCACTTAGACGAACTACCATGTCGCCACTACACTCGTTAGTATCAGCTATGTTTCTTCAGGTGGCAAGGCGGTGGGTTTCAGGCTCCTGTGTTTAAAACATCATTTTTTGAAGCTCTGGCTTGTTTTCTGTCCAAGGAGAAGACACTGACAGTTTAGACGTTAACTCCATTATAATAAGAAGAAGCCATATACGCAACGTATAGATTCATAGAAAACTGCCATGTCTTTCTCTATCTCTCTCTCTTCTCTCATCTTCTCGCGCCCGTTCCTTAAAGTTTTTTCTTTCCAGCCCACCCTATTTATCTTTCTATTTCTATTCCTGTTGCTCTTTCTCTTTCTTATATTTCCCTAACTAATTGGTCTAATATGATTTGAATGCCTTGAAAAAGATTATTTTAAATGCAAAAAGCTCATTTCTTCGATGACAAACAACTAATAATTTTGGTCTCCTATCAATCTATTGCTCTATACTTGAGGTCCAAGTAGACTCCGGTTCAATAATAATAGACTTATATTCGTAAAAAGCACGAAAAAGTTTATTTTTCCACAACATTTAGATTATATGCAAAAACACTTTTTTCTTACACCTTGTTATTTCCTTGTAATTTTTGTTTACGGGTATATCCCTGTTCGATTTTTTTACCTTCGTACCCTGTGTCAAACCACCTTATTTTTTTACTTTTTTTTCGCTATCCACAAGCTTCTTTGGCGAATGCATATTTCGTTATACCGGGTTGTGTTTGGATTTTGTATCCCTTGTGTTTTTATATAACCCAAATCTTCAAATGTTGTTCAGCAATCTGTTCAATAATAGTTTCATATGCATAATAGAATATGAAAAAGAATAAGGGGCGATGGAAAGGACGGGTGGAAACAATATTTCATGCTTTCATTTTATGACATATTGCATTATCTTGTTAATGGTAAAGTTATTTTTCTTTATCTAGGTCGGGGGAATGAAGGGAATGCTCTATATCATTAAGAGGTGCTACAGTTTTTCAATTAAAAATATGAACAAACGCTTCCATGATGGGAAAATTGATATTAAATATTTCGTTCTCGGAAACTTAAAGCCTGTCGACGAAGTTTTTCTCTGAAAGTAGACGTTGGCCATCCATTCTTCAGTTCATGCCCAAGCCTCCAACTTAAAAGGTGTTGTTATCAGTCATCGGTTTCAAGTGTTACCTCGAGTCACGCTAAGAATGGAGCCTATGGAAAGGCATTAATGCAAATGGCTTCCGTTACCAGGTAAATGAGAACTTAGATTTCTTTTCATCTCCTCCCCGATATTTCTACCTAGTCACGCGAAGCTCTCTTCTTTGCCTCGTGGATGATGACAACACAATCTTTGTTTACCGTCACAAACTAAGGAAGATGGAAGATTTCATGCAGGGAGAGCCTGTGGTGATGGCCAAGTGATAGTCCAAAGTTGGAAATGGAATTTTTAGTTTTCATTTTATCTCGGTGTTCAATCGGACTAGGGTGCTGGGTGCAAACTATTTAAAACTTCTCGTAACATATAATGGTGAAAATCATCAAAAATTACAATGAAATTAAAAGTAATATGTATTTTCAGACCAAAACGCCTCTTGGTCTGCTAACAACATCCGTTTGTCCTCGAGAAAGATTTATGTCCCCGGTGTAGACTGAGGTCCTTAAATAATAGCTTGTAATGCATGATTAAAGATTATAATTGTCGAGAGGCTGGCTTGAATGCCTTTATAGCTATCGATTTCAACTTATCACAGTGCGTCTTTATTTTTCATAGTTTTGGCGGCTTCCCTTGTAATATATAGTTTGTATGTTGTTTAATCTGATTCATTTTTGTTTTCTTTTCTGTTATCCGCCTCCCAGATTTTACAGTTACGGGCACACGTGCGAAAGGGAAAATATGGCATATGATTTTGTGCCCGCAGCCTAAAAATATTTTAAACTGATCATTTTGTCGCGGGATCTTCCGCACCATGTAGATGACTGCCACTCGCATCAAGAGGAATATTCATTTTACAGTGTTACTGAGTCAGTCAGAGAACAGTCAAATGAAATGAGTAATTTTCAATGCGAAGCTTTAAAATCTGGGCGAGTTTTACTTGGTTTAATTCAATAAAAGATACGTATACAGAAAACCTAACTTTCCCTATTAAACGATTTGAATTTTGGTTGTGTCAAAATTTAATGCTCTTACAACTTTGCGCCAAGAAACTGATGTTTTTTTAAACATCCTAATGACCGTTATGGCCTGAAAAGATACAGAGCTGCGGTAACGCGGGTAGATATTAAAACACTTGATTCGCTTTTTATTCCAAACCTTGAATGTAGGTAATATAATTATCATAACGTTTTCCAGTTTAAAAAATCAACATTTCTCTTAAATCTGGTGAAGAGATTGGCTGTGTTTGCATATATTCTATTCGCTAATACCGAAGCCAGAAACGATTTACTTAGGCCACGATTATAACTGTTTTGAATGTTGAGACAATTTCTGTCTTTTTTAGGTCATGCCTATATTGACATCTTATACATTAAAAGTAGGCGTCTTCTATTAGAATTTAACCTTAACAAGTATTTAAGAGGAATGTTTGTAAAATTACGTGACGATTGTAGATTTTTTTTAAAATTGATTCGTTAAAATATTATGACAAATTTGTTTATTAGTTTCCGAACGATCCTCGTGTTATAAATGATCGGATAGATTCTTTTTCTTCGTCTCAGATTTCTATCTATCGTGTTCCTGTCTGAGCTCTAATCGGTTCCAAACAATTCCTGTAATGAAGTAATGACACGCACGAACCGCTCAGCCTTCAAAGCACTGGGTTTCAATCGGCTCTGTGAAAGAGTTTCATGTATTATAAGTATAATAAACTTACAATAGCCAATGAAATAATATTATATTTAAGGAACGGAGGCATTGTCGTAATGAAGTTTGGGTAAACATTGTTTGATTCAGTTACGGAAATTGCTGTGTCTGGAAAAGGTTTCAATTTGTATAAATTCAACCAGACTCTTTTGAGCGGTTGGGTTTAGAATATATGGAGTGTGTCTTTCTAATGAAGTTATTTCATTTAAGCAGAATTAGAAACAAATGTGATAGATGTGACCAGGATCAATATGCTCCTGTAATGTTAAGATTATTCTGATAGCCTTAGTTTTGCGTTCAATGTCCTTATCGGTTTATGAGGAAATCTTATATTAAGCGCATGTCGGATTCCTTTTACATTTTGGGGGGTTGTATTTATATATTATTATAGACAATCGACATTTATATTATGACGTTTCGGGTTCTGTTTAGACCTCGTTTTAGCTAAATCTTTAGATGGTTTTGGATAAATTTAATGAGGTTTTGGTGGTTGTTAAGCAAAAAGATTTCTGTCCTTCTCTGCACGGTATGTCCAATCTTTGAAAAAAATAGCCATGTGCCATTAAAGAAGAGGTTAGAACACACCAGTAGCTTTTTTATCTGTAAACTAAGAATTCATTCCGTATGCTGTGATATTTACAATGGTGTTCAATGTTGTTTCTTTAACAGTTTTTTTAATTCTATACATTTCAAGAAGAAGGATAAACAGAATTATGATGAAGCACTTATACATGTTTTGGTTTTTTTTTAGTTGAATGATTATTTGGTCTGATTTTATTGGCTGACTGACACAAAGGTTGGTGGGTTTTTTTCCTTTACAGTTTCAACTTTCACTAAAGACGGTTTAATTTAAAAAAGAAAGTCATTTCCACCCCTTGGTGTTATTTTTTTTTTTTTTTGGGGGGGGGAGGAGGAGGGGGGTCGGAAAGCTATTGTTTAGGATGTGAACATACGACAAATGATAAAACTAGATATGAGTTTATTTGTACCTAATCAAATGTTGAGCTTGGCTTTACAGTACACGGGTTGATTGGTTTTTCCCCCAGACACCACGGTCTGGAAAATCTTGATTAACATAGTTACTTTTTCAATCTACAAGCTTCAAAGAGTCGTTGTTCAAGAAATACTATTTTTGAGCTCAACAAAAGGATTTGCCTTTGTTTTGATTAAAAATGCGCTGGAAATCTTTACAATAAAGTCTTGTTATTTTATTGTAGAATGTAAGAAGACTTGATTTAATCAAGGAACCTACTTCATTTGGGAATGATTTAGTTTTAAGTTTGGTGATAAATATTTCTCTTAATCAAGAATATTTGCTCTCTGTTATACACTGACTTAAAACATCATGATGGTTTGAACCCAGATGGTCTTGTACGAACTCATTGACCAAATAGCAGTTTCACGACAATAATCTTTCATGTTACCTAGGTGTTGAAAGGTTTGTTTCTTAATATTTCCGAACAAAAAAAATTACCAAAGGAAAATAAGTTTTAATGAATATGAGACAAATGGAGAAGAGCATGAACAAATGGGAAGTTATACAATGTAAAATATCACATTTTAATCATAGATACAATTTAGGTTTTTGAAACCAAAGATGTTAATCACAAACTGCTTACATCTTTATCAATTTTTAATTAGGTGAACGAAGAGGGTGCAGTAATTTTTATGCATTTGACAATTTTATGTTTTGAGATTGTGTCTTATTGTTTGGTGGGTTTTTTTTGTGTGTGTGTTTAATTTATACTCTTGCACAATTGTGTGTGACTACGTCTACCTTTGCAATGAAATAACGAAGGGCTATGGCTACACTTACATAATGTCCATACATTTACGAGGATTCTCCATGTCATTTTTCTTTTTTTTTTCTAAGAAAACTTTCTTTTCCAAAATATTAGCGGTTGACAAATCGCTATTTTCAGGTGATGTAATACTACTAATAGTTTTGGGGAATTTTTTTATTAAAAAAACTTTTCTTGCTCTGTTTTAAGTTTCACCTTTTTACAATGGATTAAATTTATATCGAAGGCAATCTAATTCCTCGATAATTATTTTAGCGCCACCAAGCACTGTAGAGAATTATTATTATTATTATAATTATTATTATTATTATTATTATTATTATTCTTATTATTATTATTATTATTACTATTATTATCGTAGAAGGATACCCGAAAATTTCGCGGGTTTAAGCAAAGATAATGGAATCGGTTTAACTTTTAAGTAAAGGTGAAAACGTGACATCCTGTTGATTGAGACTAGTTAAAGAAAAAGCATGATCCTTATTTGAGAGTGCTGACCCCACTCAAAAGGTCCTACACTGCCCACCCTACACTGGCTTGTGAGGGAGGATTAGACTAAAAATTAAATAATGGCTAGATCTAGGCTTCGAATAGAGATTGGAGCGTACTCAGATTTCAAATGTTGGGATTGGACCTTTCCAGATTGAATTTTGATTGGTAATCAACAATATGGACTCATCCACACAGTCAATGTCCAAATTTTGAGATCACAAACTTAGAACTAGATCTACGATGATCTGCCCCGTCTTTCTGGCTAAGCAGTGAGACGACAGCGCTTACTAATTAGAGAGACGTTTTTTGTTGTTGTTGTTTTGTGAAAAACACAAAAATTATGAAGATTGATATCTCTGTGAATTACACCCAAACTTGCAGACTTTGGTGGATGTCCTTGGAACAGTGAATTATACTATCTATCAAAATGAAATTGGCCCTTTATAATCACTCTCCAAATTTGCAGCATTTCGAAAAAATGTAGGCTGTAAACAAAACAATTGTCTCCCACCCACTATTTTTTTTATATAGATAACTAACATGCCCGCGAATTTCTCTCTCTCTCTCTCTCTCTCTCTCTCTCTCTCTCTCTCTTCTCTCTCGCTCTGTCTACATCTGTTTGTACATATTTGTTTGTCTCTTCCTCTCCCACCTTCTCTTTTGGCCCGATACTATGAGCTTCGGCTGCAAAATTAAGCTTTATAACATACAACTATTCTATTATTATATAGAAGGATTTTATATTATGCCGGTAAGTATATTTAAAACTTTTTAGTATAGATTGGTAACTACTACATTGCAATAGTATGTATAGCAGCTGTGGGATAAATTGATGTACTTAGCTCGCGGCGTCATGACTCTCAAGAATGTCCGCAAAAACTGATGTTGCTAGTGGAGTCCTTCAAAGCTATTTTAGGTCAATTTGTCCTTCTTTAGCTTGTTCCTCATTAATTAGCGTATAACAACGAGAAGGATGTTAATGATAACAATAAGGAGAAGAGACAGATGAGATCGATAATGAAAGTGAGGATGAGGATGTGGCGGCTATGAAGACAAGTAGGAAGAGGGGAAAAATTATTATGATTATAATTTATATGTCAGTGATGATGATAAACTTTTTATGATTATAGTTAAATACGTGCTCATTTTCCCTCAATAGACTGCTCTATTATACATGTATTGTGCTACGTATCCTCACAAGCACTGCTGTGAAGTGTACATTATCAATAATTACTGATGGGGGGTTGAGTTTAACTGTATTTAAACCTCATACATATAGCTACATAATGTGACCTAGTAACTGGTTTTAATGTACTTGTATAAATTATAAACCTAATGCTCAGTGGAATGAGCGTTGTAGAAAAACAAAATATTTTTCCCCATGTTCCTTAGTCCTATTATCTGTAAAATGACCCGGTAGGTTAATTGTGATTCTAGTAATCGGTTTTCATTTAGTGTTGGTATTTGTTCTTCGTAAATACTTTATATTTAGGGTACTATTTTTCTAGTTCCTTACATTTTAGATTTTTTTTCAGAATGTTAAAAGTGTTACTAACTAGTTTCCTAACCCTCTCCTCCAATGTGTCGCGAGGGGACACTCCACACATTGTCGGCCCATATGAGACCGACCTTCACCACTAGGCCGAAAGGGTGTACAAATTGCAATATGCTATCATTATTATTATTATTTTTTTGTGTCAGTATTATTAGTATTACCTACACGTTTGTTATTTTTTATTTGTGCAAGGCCAAAACATTGTTACCGAATACTTCTAGTACATTTCTCACTAACCTCAGTCCTAATGCCCTCCAGACTTACACAACATTATAACGGCGCTTTTATCTCCTGTTACGAGAAGACTAGTGTGTAAAGCTTATCTTATCCAAAACTGGCTCGAAATACCTTGTACCCAGTTTATATTAGCTTCATACCCGATTTTTGTGTAGAGTTGTTGTATTAATTTAATTTGACACGAGGATTATATCCTAATCCTTAGTTTTTGCATCGAGTCACATTAATCTATTCCCATGCTCTTACCTTTGGTGTATTTACGCCTTAGAGTTTTGTTTCTTTATTGTAGTTTTTACATAGAAAAAAAACAAGTGTCGGGGCTTTGCTTGTCGCCCACGCGTTTTTTTTACAACTCATTCATGCGTCATAATATCTAACCTATCCATTTTGGTATCCCTGAACCTTCATGTACCCTTATTTAGTTATATTGATTTTATCTAGGAGATCCGTGTCTCTTATAACGTTAACCTTCTCCACGATTCGGCTCCAATATTCAGCAGTCTTCCAATACTTGCTTAGTCCGCTTCTCAGCAGCACCGCTGGATATGGGAAACTAGAGAATCTAGTCGCTCACATAACTGGAGAGTTAATGGACCAGGGAGATTTTTTGGAGATTTTTTGATACAGGCACTGACCCGTCAGTTCCAGAGTCAGGGCCCATGGATGTTATCGGTCAGTTTTTAGTACATATACCGGGACCTTTTTTCATTGTTTGGACTTGGAGTTTAAAAAGCATTAGTCGTACACTAGTGGTGCAAAAAATAGTTCTAATATAAATCTTGATAAAAAACAGAAGGAGCACTAGAGGCATCAATGGTACAAATGGCAGCAGCAGTAGGTAATAGCATTTGAAAAGTAGCATTATTATTATTATTATTATT
>BMAT01008373.1:76595-91407 GCA_019649035.1 Elysia marginata | reverse complement strand
TCTCTCTCTCTCTCTCTCTATCTCTCTCTCTCTTTTCCTAGGTGCTCCAACTGTTAGTCTTTTTGTTGCCTGTCTTATTTTATTTTTTTCGGTTTTCAAGGATTATCGTGTATTGTGCTCAGAGTATTTCTATTTTAAATCTTGTTCATATACAGTAAGCTGTTTAATTCTTTCATTTAGATACGCCTAAAGTATCTTTGATCTACTAAGGCTCATACTCGCCATTTTTACCTGGGTTTTACTGAGGTTTTTCAGCTTAGATAGTGAATACTTAAATCTGAATTCGTGAATTGGACTGCGGGATTGTGTTTTCTTTTTATGTAAACAAACAGTAGTCAACTTTTGGTGACTGTTTGAAGAGACGTTTACACCAAACATGTCTGATTCTGCCCAGCTGACAGCGATAATGAATTAGCTTAGAGCATTTAGAAAATAAACCCAGAATGCAATGGAGGCAATGAAAGAGATGTTAGGGACTGCCTGTGAATTTCAGAGAAATTTTCAAGACATGAAGAGGGAGATGAGCGAGTTAAAATGGGAAACTTCAGAATTAAAAAACGAACAGAGTGTGCAACGGTTAGACATTGATGAGATAGACAGAGGTGTGAGCAAAGTGCACGATGGAGTAAGATCTTGCAAGGACAAAATAGAGAAAGTTGAGAGATACTCGCGTCGCGAAAACCTCATATTCTATGGTATCCCAGAAGCCCAAGATAAGGACCCCTGTACGTGCAAAGACACGATTGTAATATTTCTAAATGATCATGTGCCCAAGCGTAGGTGGTGTGACAGGGACATGGTAAGGGCTCATCGTATTGGAGAGAAACGCTCTGCAACCATCCGGCCCCAGATAGTGCGCTTAATGCACCACGACGACAAGTTTCGTGTACTGGAGATAAAGGAGACATTGAAAAAATCTACATCAATGTAACAAATGATCCGACAGCAACACAGAGGGGTGTACTGGGAGAGCTGAAAGACAAAGGGAAAAGAGGGTAGTACAAAGGCGATCAGCGACATATAGCTTTTTAACAAATATAGAATGTCTTAGCATTATGTTTTCAGATCTTTACTAGATCCTGTACAATTCATGTAGATGAAACAGATGATTCTAACGCCGGTGTTGACCCTTTAAATACAAATGACGAGAATCATCCTTTTTTTTAATGAAACAATATCTCTAAATGAAGTTGAATCTGCATTGAAAAGCCTGAAGAGCGGTAAGGCTAATGGTAGCCATGGCATTGGTCCTGAATTTTACCCACATGTGATCCCAACCTCATAACGTTCCTTTGTGGTTTTTTTTTTAATATTGTGTTTGATAACGGTTGTTTTCCTACATCGTGGAGCCAGTCTCTGATTTTTCCACTTTTGAAACAAGGCGACCCAAGTGACCCGAATAATTATAGAAGCGTTGCTCTAATAAATATTGTGTCTAAAAATTTTGCATGTATTCTAAATATGAGGCTAACAAAAAAGGGCAGAAAACAACCAATTGATTCCTGAATTCGTCAGGCTGGGTTCGGAAAAGGCTACAGTACTATTGATCATATTTTTACACTTCAAGCGATTATTCAAAAATATTTATCAAAATACCGTTGAAGGTACTCTTTGTGGATTTTCCAAAGCTTTAGATTGCGTGCCCCGCGCGAAGTTATGGGCAATGCTTCTGAAAAAAGGGTAAGTGGAAAAATGTTAATTATTTAAAAGTCATGAATCAAGATGTCTTGTCTGCCGTGCGTGTTGGAAAGTGTGAAGCAACTGAATATTTTCAATGTCTATCAGGAGTATATCAAGGATGCGTGCTGAGTTCTCTGTTGTTTTCATTATTTGTATCTGAACTAGATAAAGCGCTTAGACCCAACGAATTTACCAAAGGTGTTGACTTACTTACCAATGATATACTTGTCTATCTTTTTACGTATGCGGATGACATGTGTTTAATATCTGATAATAAAATAGATATGCAAAGAAAAATAAAATGCCTGGAGCAGTATTGCAAATCTTGAGTGAGAGTGTTGGCTATCCGGCTTCTTTGCCTTTTGGTGATTTTCTCCCTCTTAAAAGTAAGTCAACATATAAAAAGATCTGCTATCAAACAGCTTAGAACTTCTGTCAAAGAGTTACATTTAGTGTCTGGGTTAGGGTTAGGCCTTTCCCTTGATGTCTTGGTATGTCCAGTAATATTCACATTCGTTTTCCTTATAATTAGCGAGGTTGGTTTTTTTCATACAATCCTCTCAGTCATGAACCAGTTTTGCGCTTTACTTGTACACCTATGCGTCATGAACAGTTGTATAATGAACACTGCTGACCATGTTAATATCCCTAATTAACACAATCATCATTAGCTTCCAATCAGTTCCTGACGTCCTAGATATTAGGCCATTTGACAAAGGAAATTTTGCTCCTGGAGGTCATGAGTGTTCCTTGATGAAATAACGAGGAAGTACGTCAAACCAGACCAGCTAATCTTTGCTTTTTCATCTCAACCCATGTTTCCAAGCTTAAACTTTTGAAAATTCAGAAGAAAACCAAAACCTAAGATAACATCTCCGATCGACTGATTCTGTATCGATAAACATAGCGCTCCCAGGGCTTGACCTAGACCATTTCCAGTCTTTGATAACCTAACTATGAAAAGGGCGTACTATTTATCCTGGAAGATTGTGCAGCAACACATGTACTTACTAGATCTAAACAGTAAATTAAATCCATGATTTTGGTCAACTGCTGCCCTGAGCTCATTCTCTCTTCAGTTTGGGTCCCAAAAAAGTTAAAAAATAAAGAAGTGCATAACTAGCCAAAAGAATTGAATTGATATTTAGATCAGCATCTTCATCATTCCGCATGACAATACCTGCTAAGTATTAGCCAGTATAAGTTTTTGCAGCATTTTTCGTTTCTGAGTTTGTTAATGTATGAGACAATAACTATAACGCGCATCTTAAATTTGTTTTAAACATTATTCATTGATATATATAATTCTTATGTGTCTGTGTGTTGTCACCTCTATAATAATGGAGAAATGAGCAAAGATATATATTTAAATATGGAGAGTTTTAGGGCACAATGAGACATATCCGTTTCAAGGTTTGGAGAAAATTTGTCCTTTTTTATTTCATGTCTTCTCTATCATGAAATGTACAGATTTAATAATTACACCCAGCTGTGTCTATCAGTTCAATAAAATCAACTAATAAGATATGAAAAACAACCGAACACTTTAGAACTCCCTCTCCCACGAACTGCGGGCTGTAACATCAGAACGTTTTTTTAAAAAGAAACTCAAGACGCATAATACAATTTCTAAAGACAGTTAGGATTATCCCAATGTCTTTTTCCCCCCTTGTCTTTTGCATGTTTGAGATATGAAAGCAAAGTATGTATGCTATTATATATTTTGTAAAAAATCTGTACAGCTCTTAGAGCCCGTGTGGGAATTGGGCGCTGTATAAATACACTGTATTATTATCAATATTATAATTATTATTAAAAAATTTGAGGAATGTTAGTATTCCTAATAGGCAGCCGCACTGTAATGTTATGAAAGATGAGTTGAATTTGCTCAGATGAGTATAGGCCTGCTGGGGTAAATATGTGAAGTCATGAGACTGCCTTCGGCGGTCTAGGACTCTAAACATATTTACTTATTAGTTTATTTAATCCAGTTCTGAACCATACATGAGAACTCAGGAAGCAAATCTGGGTGGACCCGACAGATATAAGACAGAAACTCTATGGTGACATGGGGGACCTGCAGCGCACTGCCACCTTCAATGAAGAAAGCAGAGAGTCTTCGTGACGAAGAAGAAGTAGAAGACACTTTTAACACTGGTTTAAACGCAAAAGTTACAACGAGGTAAAATGGTGTTTGTAGGCCAACAGGTCTAGTACTTGGTATTGTTTCTTTGTCTTATTTCATTGCCTTTCTAATGTGCCTCTCTCCGTCAGGCAATCGCGTTAGAGCTTTCCCGTTACCTTCAAACAGTACAAGATAATCATAGGTGAGTCGTCAGAGACATTATTATTCGATAATTGTGATTATCCGATCACAGATTTTTACAGTGAATAAAATTGAACCATATTACTATAAAAGATCAATTAGGAAGACGCTTGACTTACGTTGTTTTAATATTTTTACCATGAGTGAGTAGAAGATGAAGATGAATCACTGTATGCATGATTTTATTGATGGAACATCAACTTTCAAAATACTCGATGGTATTTGATTTTTTCGTATATCAAGTAACAGATTCTGGTTGATAATTTCACTCGTTCAACAATCAAGAAGTTTCAAACGAATTAACATTCATTAAACATGCCATGCAATACGCTCGATTCCTAGCAGGATGAATTAAAAAAGGGAAATTCGTTAAAGAAATTTTTAAAGTAGATGTTAATGTGCAGATGTTATAATTAAATTTTATCACGATAGATGTACATGTAGTAAAGCTGTGTTACTCTTGAGTATCCCGCATAAAATATATATGACTCTCTCAAGGCCTAGTTCGAATTTTCATTACGTATCATTATATACTCCTTAAGCAACGTACATCCACCCTTTTTATATACCCTCTTCTCGCACCCCTCTTTTTTATCTTTCTTTTCTCCATTGTTTTTTCACTCCTCTATATCTCTTTTCTCCTTTTAGCCATTAACTATCAGTTTTGCTCATCGCTTTCTTACCCAACCCATATCTCTCTCTCTCTCTCTCTCTCTCTCTCTCTCTCTCTCTCTCCTCTCTCTCTCATTCCCTCTCTCTCTGTCTCTCTGTCTCTAGTATAGAGAAAGGTAGAAAGCTATCGCAACATAGGAGGCCGAGACAACAGTGTTAGACCTGAGAATCTCTAGTGAAATACAATGAGATAGTATAGAATAAGTATATATATTAGAATGTGACCGTCTTTCTTTACTACCAATAGTCTCTCTCTCTCTCTCTCTCTCTCTCTCTCTCTCTCTCTCTTATCTGTTAAGGAGAATCCCCGATGTTTAATGAGGACCAGTACCGTTCCCTAAACGACCATTTTCTGATCTAAGCTTCAATTTTACCAACGTTTCGCCCAGACTCAAACACTAAAGCGGCTTTCGCATTTAGAAACTGTCAGCATAAAACAGATCTACAACTTAGGGGAATTATTTTTCAACACACACTGGGTTGCCCACAATCTTTGGCTCCATAAACCAAGGATTTACCTAACACATATTTTTCGTAAGAAGTCGTAAAGAATTACAAGTTTGCTATGAAAAATTATCGAAGTAGAAGTCAAATTAAGCGGGCGGACAAAGAATATTCTCTATCCCAACCCCTGTTTGTTTATTTTTTCATAATTACTTTTCAGTCAAATTTTCTTCTTTTTTCTTCATCACTTATACCTTCAAGGAATATTTAATCATTATAAACTATTTTCAAGTGCTCCTCGTTGCTTCCTCCGCCCTACCTCAACAATATTAATAATAATAATCATTATTATTATTTTACACACTCATATAGCGTAAAATCTAAAACATATAACAGCCTCAACACCTCAAGAGACAGTTTATTCCAAACGTCTGGAGTCTTTAACCCTTTTAACACTTCCTCGTACTCGCGCATTAGGCTTAAAAGCACCAAAGCGTTTGTTGCGCTTAGTTTGGGGCAGGATATCGGCTTTGTAGTGTTAAGCTAGTAACTATTGGGCCGATATATGGGCCGTGTAGAATGATAAGAGTTAAGTTTGACTTTTTCTTAAGCTACCGGTAATAGCGCCATCGGTAGGGCGGTTGGCCGCTATCTGAGAGGTCTCGAGTTCGATCCCCAGTCGGGCTAAATTTTGTTTGCTCCCCTGTGCCCACCCAGCACTTGATGGGTAGCTAGGTCTCTTAAGACTCGACGAAAGTAAAGGCGGCGAGGAAAGCAATTGCAAACTACCTCACTATGCCGTGTGCCTAGAAAAACAAGGACCCTGCTTCTTGTTCCCCTACGCTCGTGTCGAGTATGGGACTACCTTTACCTTTACCTTTAGCGGTAATATAATTATATACACGTTTAAGATGACAAAAGATCTCTGGTGCGATGGTGTAGGCTCCAGCAGATGGTGTGGTGCTGCGCCGTGTATGCATTATGTAATTATAACAGAGACAAAGAGTTTTGTGTTCTAACTCTTTTGAACTGATAATCAATGTAGGCTTTTTTTTATAATTGGCGAAGTGTGATTATTCTTTTCAGTTAATTTCAATAGCCATGCGGTTTTATTTTGTACCTTTTAGTAAGTTGTTTGGAAGTCTAATAAGTAAAAAATTGCAGTAGTCTAAGTTGAATAATATAGAATAACATGGCGATAGCTAGGTCTAAAAGATTTCTTACTTTACTAGGACATGTATTTTCTCAACATGAAGTTATAGCTTTCAACAAAGTGCTCCTTAAGGTTGAATGGTTATAAATGGAAACACCCAGGTTGGAAACAGAAATAATGTTCAAATTAACAATGGCTTTAGGAAGGTGAAACTCATTTACAAAACTGTACATTTATAAAACGAGTTAAACAGAGCCTACTTGCTATGAGGGACGTTCGAAAATAAATCAGAATGGGGGCATAAGTTTTACACGAATTTTTTTTTAATTCGGTAAACATGAAACAACTTTACATTCAAAGATTTTTAAGATGCAAAGTTTAAGCATCATTGACAAACGCACTGGTGAACACTTACTGCCCCCATCAAAGATTAATCAAAGTTGGAGGTCAGAGCTTTTGTACCTTTTCTGTTGTTTTTTTTTATGTTTTCTGAAAGAACAAACCCTTCTGAAATTCACAAAGAGCATAACCTTGTGGTGAGGGTGCTAGTCAAGATATCAAAGGTGTACTTGGCTTGGTTTGGAAAAGGCCGAACAAGTCTAAATCATAAAACCAAAGCCTGGTCGCCCAGGAACATCGACCAATGTGGAGAACTAAGTGTTGACGAGAATATCAAACGCGGCAGGTGCATGAAGACTTTGGAGATGGCATTGAAACTTGGAATTTCAAAGAGTATGGATTTTGAAATAGTCCATGACACTCTGGTATATCGGAAGAGTCTGCTATTAAGGTTCCAAAAAGTTAACGGAGGATCACAAGCTTCAAAGTGTTAAAATTTTACAACACCTGCAGCGATGCCAACAAGACAATGGAGATGGCGATGAGAGACATATTGGTGTATAGCCAGTTTAAGGCTTTTAAGTAAAAAGGATCTCTTTGACAATCTGGTGACTGGTGATGAAATTTGGGTTCATCTGAACACTCCAGAGACAAAGCACGACCCCATGACTTGGAAACATTTAACAGCTCTTGTCACCAAAAAGTCCAAAGAGCAGAAGTCCGCAGTCAAAGTGATGACTACTGTGTTTTAGGATGTAAAATGTGTGATTCTCTGGGACATTTTGCCAGGGGGACTGTGTATTAAATAATTAATACTACCTGATACTTCATCACTCATGACCGCCTCAGATATGCAATTCGTCGCTTGAAACCAAGCCTTTTGAGAAGTGGTATTGTACTTTAGCACGATAACGCGACCCGAATTCAACATTTTACAGCAATGGCTGGGAAATTCTTCCTCATCATGGTAACAGTCCAAACCTGGCATCCTCCGACTTTCATTTGTTTTGACCCTTAAAGCGCCATTCAGGGGGCATGGCTTTTGAGACAGAAGATCCATTGTCAGTGAATTGAACAATACATGTATATTGGTTTGCACATCTTGGCATTGATTTCTTACAAGTGCGATTCTATACGCTGCTGTCGCTGGAAAAATACATCGATCTCCGTGGATGTTGCGTACAGAAATATATGAATAGTGACACTTAAATTTTAGGTAGTTTCAAATTTATGATTAAAATTGTTTCAGTTATGCCCCTTTCCTCATACTTTGTAAAATCTCAGCGTTTTTTTTTTTTATCGTAAGGTTGTTGTTGGTCATCCAAGCTTATTTTTTCGCCTCTACGCAGCTTTCAGTGGTTGCAACATCCCCATTTTGTCAAATTTCTGCGTTTCATCTGAGTACATGTGTTTATTTATATTGAAGATACATGTAATATATATATATAAGATCACTGAGGGTTTAATGTACAATGTATATAATATGGGACCTAAATACAGAACCCACTAATGAGGAAAATCGAGTTTTAGTTGTCTCATTAGAGATAGGTGTGTTTTATTAATATAGTCACTGGCTGGACGTCGTCAGGCAGATACGATTTAAACCAGTCCAGTGTATTAAATTCAAACCCAAAATAATTTCTCAGCCTCTTTGTGAGTTTTACTGGTATATAATTGTGTCGAAGGCGGCACTTCAAGCAAGAAGAGTGAGTGAGAACTAAATTCCCTAAATCAACATAATGAACGATGTCACTGAACATTATTTTGTCTCGTTGCCGTGCAGAATGGTTAGAGATAGAAACAAAGAAGTGTTTGAAAGATAACCTTGTAATCCTTCTCAATGAAAAGACAAATATAACACTGGTCATCTAACGACGATTTTTTTAAAGAAGAGAAGTAGCGATCGCCTTCTTTAGTTTGAATGGCATTGTACAAGCTGACAGTGGCAATATTATACTTATGGCTTAACTTCTCTCAAACTACGAATAGGCCTACGATATCATTGGCTTTCGATGAAACTCTTGGGCATCAACTTGTATCGAAAACTTGTTTACATTTAGAGTTAAGAAAGGCTGAAAGTCTGAAACACTAGCTTTTCGGAATAAAAAAGGTTTTAATAAATCTAATTTACTTCAGTAGTGAATATTATAACTATTGCATATAAGGAGTTGCAAAAAAAATTCAATGTTGAAACTTTAGAAAATGTTGCTAAGTTTATTCGGATCCTCAACAGGTAAATAATTTTCAGGTCTATTTTCAGCAATGGAAAGCGACGGTGAAAAAGAGTAAACAAGCCGTTCAAATTTAGCTCATTGAAAATACTTTAATTGGAACCGTTTTGTGTACCAATTTAGACATATGAGAATTTTTCCCACCCAAACTTATAGAAAGGAACGATAGTTTTCGATTTGTTTACACGAGATGCCAATCAATTGACGTCCTTTTCCAAAATTGCTCAGGTAGACCGTGGCAAATGCAATTACAGCTTCCCTTTAAAGTAAATGAAGACCGGCCTTTCACCTAGCAAAATCTCTTGATGTATCTATCCGGCTAAATTAGGTGCTTTGAAAAGTATCATTGAGACTAAGAGTTGGCTTTGTTAAACCCGAAAGCTTTTTCAGACCTCTGAATACACGACTGTTTCCGCTCATTGAGTAGGCCTAGTGGTAGTAGCGTACTAGATTCTTGCGGGTCTAAACAATGGTTCAATAGTGACAGGTATGGGCTAGGTTCTGTGATCTCCCTCTCAGTAGAGCACGTGTATACACGGTACTTTAGGGCTGCTTTCCATCCGCATCTAGCCAATGCTTGTTGTACACGTGGAAATTCGCGTGATCATCATTCTAACATGCGATAATTGACTGAGGACTTGTTTGCCTGTATATTTCCTCACCCAAGAGTAGTGCGCAGACAACTAATCAGTGAATCACGCCGTACGTTCCGGTTACTTGGCGATTTCAACTCGTGCTCCACGCATGTAGCAGTACTCAATGTGATAATAAGCTTCTCCACTTAAGTTAATGTAATTTAAACATGGAAATCGTTGCCGTATCCGTTGAAAAAAATATTAACAGTCGCAATCATACGAACTCAACTCAGCCTATAATTACATTTTGTTAATCAACTGTTCTTCCAAGTTTCAGCAATAATCACTTACACCTGTTTAGCTTTTTTCATCAAAATGCATAATTGTCATGTTCTGCAATGATGTCATATCGTATTGTGACTTTTTTGCCATGATGTTAAATGCCTTTCTATGTTTACTTTCGTATCTGTCTATTTTCCTTGTATGTCTATAAATGTTGAAATTGTTTGATAGCTTGTGTAAGTGACAGTGTGAAATTAAGTGATGTTTGTTTACCTGTGAATGTGCCTATGTGTCTTCTGTATTTCATGCTGTAAAACCAAAACAATGAGCCTTATGAGGACAATAAAATTATTTGAACTTGAACTTGTTATATTGGCGGTATTAGCTTTCAGGTTGTTGCATAGATTATAGGTTTCAAAATGTATTGGAGACGCATTCCGCGGATGTTCATACTCTAGTGGCTTCACAATACGCTATAGCAACTGATACGTAATAAATTTCTTCAAAAAGTTCAAAGATGGGGGTGTCAGTAACAGAACCTCTGTTAAATGTTTTGTTTAAACCTGTAAGTGTACATAGGTCTATACTTGCATATGTGGACAAGGCTGAAACTTTTCTTCACAATTTTGAAATGTCTTCCACTCATATCAAAAAGGGACAGGACTGAAAACAATATTTTAAAATTCTGTCCACACTCTTTTTAACTTAGGGCAGGAAACAGGGTCTGTGAAAATTTTTTTAAGATGAATTTTCAATATATGGAGTAAAAATTGGTAAATAAAGCCAAACTTTTTTCCTGGGAAAGTCTGCACTTTGTGTGAAAATTTGACCTCATAAAATTCACTATTGGAATGGAATATTTTTCATGTACAGTTATCAGATTAAATTACAAGTAATAATAGTAAATATATGTTCAGTTTACATGTATTCAAGCATTAGACTAAAGAGATTTCAAAGGCTAACATTGGAATAGGGCAGGTGAGGTCCAAGGCTGCCTATTTTAACTGAGAAAGAACTGCGAATGTTTACCAAATTTTAAATGAATATGTTTCATTTTGCCCTGAAACCCTTCATATTCATGGCATGCTTTTTTCTGCCCTGAAACTTTTCATATTCGTGACATGATTTTTTCTGCCCTGAAACTCTTCATTTTCGTGACATGCTTTTTTCTGCCCTTAGACTCTTCATTTTCGTGACAAGTTTTTTCTGCCATTAAACTCTTCATTTTCGTGACATGGTTTTTTTCGTCCAGCAACCCTTCATATTCGTGACATACCTTTCTTTAGGGTACATTGAATCCGATCTTAACTCCTATAAAAATTTAATTTATGATTCATGAATGCAGCAGTTCTGCAAACTTCTTTTCTACACAACAACAGAAGTCCAGAGGGTTTTCCCAGTGGTGCGCGAGGCAAGTGAAAAAGACAATATGCTCAAAGTTAAAACAGAATACATTTAATTTAGTATTGCAAGTGACATATTGCAGTACTAACACTACATGTACATTGTTGTATTTGCTTTCAATTTACACGCATTTGTTTTTGTAAACGTGAGGTCGTCTTTGATTCATAAACCTACTTTTGCAATGGTTTTTTTTTTCTTTTTTGTGAGTGTGTGCGTAACAGCTATGGAAATGCCCATTAAAAATTGCTTATCCACAAATGTAAACCATCAAAAATGTGTTGTATGAATTAGAACCATTTCAGTTTTCATATTTATACGTGAAATTACGGGTTCTTAGTTGGTTATTACTACATGAACA
This sequence comes from Elysia marginata, assembly GCA_019649035.1. Classification (NCBI taxonomy): domain Eukaryota; kingdom Metazoa; phylum Mollusca; class Gastropoda; family Plakobranchidae; genus Elysia; species Elysia marginata. Next base: position 79,943 of record BMAT01008373.1, on the reverse strand, counting down.
GTACATACAAAGTGAATCCTCTCATAGTCCTTAATAAATTCTAAGTTGTCATAAATGTTTTTCCAGATAATAAAAAGTAGAACAAAAAATTAAATACTTTGTAATAAGTCTCATAATCCAAACTTCTCATGATTCACAATTTTCTATTTGTTAGAAAATCTAAAATCTAGAAAATCTGGCTTGTTTAAATTTAAACTCATTATCCGAAGTTAAAAGAGTTTAATTCTCTTAAATCGAGTTTTAACTATGGCCTTCAATAGGTTTTCCTTCTGTTCCCTAGCAGTTTCTTCATCCCAAACCATGCTTTACACCCTTGTTAACAAAGTTACCCTTCCGAACCTACACAAACATGTATTTCCTGTGAGAATCTTTGTGCTTGTGCTGCTACACAAATGGCTGGGTGAGGGAGGGAGGTGTTAATAGAGCTTTGAATTGTCTGAGTACAACAAACCTGATTTGCTTTGTATAATATAAATCCTCTTAATTCGAACTTTTTGTCCATTTCCTTGAAATTCGAATTAAGAGGTTTCCACTGTAATAATAAATAGAATAGATGACAATAAAGGTCACGACAGCAATTGTTTTCATTGAAAATTGTGGGCCTAAAGATGCTATACTCCCTATTCTTCTAGCAATTATTTTCTAGCCTCTTGAAAAGTTTGGATCAAAAAAATGTTTAGACCTGGAGGGAAGCAGTTTGTCTTAATCAGACTCCACTATATTGTAATACATATATATATATATATAATGAACCATCCTTTTGTATTCCCACCTTCAGCTCATTTTGCAATGTCTTGCCATTTTTACAGCTCATGGTGTGGTTGGGAAATTTGTTTTCCATAAAAATAAAACATAAAGAAACCAAGAATACATGCCTAATAACATAGACGTTTTTTTTATTGTTTGTGGCGAGCATATGTACAAAGTGCTGCAAAAGTATCGGCAGCAAAAGTATTGTTAATACGGTATGTCTCGCGCCCTGGTTGAATTAGTCAGAAGTTGGGAATTCCATATTTGAGAAAACGCAATTTAAAGGTCTGTTTTTTTCTTCTTTTGCTCAATATTTAAAAACCAACAAAAGTGTTAATATGTGTCCACAAAATATTGATAAATTGTATGAATTTTTTTACTTTTGGAAGCTTACGAAAATGTCATGTTCAAACAACAACGCCTCTGAAAGTGAAATTTGCAGTATCTGACTCATTCACCCTGGGCGTGAGACATATAAAAAAGCCTTCAAAGAAGAAATTTGATTCAGTATTTTACTCATCAATGTTGTTTCTATTAAATTGTCAAATTGCATGGGCATAACATAAGAAAATCGATTTAAGTAATGAAACTTTGGAGTAGATGATATGGGGGTTTTTTTCCGTTTTTTTTTTAATTCTAAGATTCTTAGCTAAAACGCAAAAAAAGAAATATACCAAAATTCAGTGGCAAAAATAACACTACTGAAAGACTTAAAATTGCATGTACAGTAAAGAGCAGATATTTTGATCCCCACAAAAACAAAATAGAACTTGGAATCATCCAAAATTCAATTTAACAGGATACAGCACATATGAGGGATAAAGTTGGTGATCTGAATTTAAATAAAATTAAACATATGATTATGAACTATGTAGACTCATCTGCGTTATCTATTTCTTTCAAATCTTCAAATTTAAGATTATCAAAATTAAAAATTATATAAGGGCCTTACATGACTTTTATATTAACAACTTTTCAAAACTCTTATACATTTATTTTTTTAAACTTTCACACTTAAAAGAATTACAAGCTATATATCATAGAATTCAGATATTCTCTAGCTGTGTTCGCCAAGCTGAAAGAGATGCTGTGTCCCAACTGTTGATGATTTGATGTCTCTACCGACAGTTCAGAATTTGATCATTCATAAGGTTATAGAATTGATTCGATTCGTAAATCCTTTTGACTAGTAGTACAGATAGTGACTGTACAGGATGCCTCTGCTAAGCAAAGAGAAGCAACTCCATATTTACTAATTATTGCTAAGATCTTTAGACAACACTGAATTGAATGACAGGGCTGTAAGAATAAATCTCAGTCCTTTTTTAGACAAAGTAGGCTCCAGCAAAGCTGCGTCCTTTCCTACTTGGGGTTCCAAGCCGATGAGTTATTAAAATATCATGGTTCCTAATCATTGCTTTATGATTGTAGCAGTATGAGTCAAACCCTTTTTGTCAATAATAAATTAATGAAAGGCTGGCATATAAATTTAGTACCCAACCCACAGAGAAAAACGCCAAATACAGCCGAAGATGCTTAAATTGATTTTCAGTTGACTTGAGTCTTTTTGTGTCCCATGGTTACAATTATTTAAGGACTTGCAAATAACTCCATTTTTCATCTCAGTACATGTAATTGGTTATGTCCCCTGGAGATCAACTTACGCAGAGTTTAGTGTAGTTCTTCTTGAATGTAATTCAAAACAGTCCAGCACACTATATTAGGATCACATATCATGCATCATCCTTAAAACACTTAAAACATAGCATGGTATTATGCAGAGCTCCTTCACATAAAATCAATTGGGAATGAGAATAGAACACAAAATTATCTTTCTTGGCTGCAAGCAATTGACTTCAAAGAGGAAGTTTTCCAACAGAAGGATAATTTGCGCTTTTATGTAGTTTCCAAAATGACTTTTCCATGCAACCAACACAAATTGATTCATTTCAGCCACTTCATCTTACTCTCGGACCTTTCTACTAGACGATTCAAAAAATAACTAAAAAGTGTTAAAACACTATTTGGTAACAGACTCAGCAGATTCAATTTTTCTTAATTTGACTTAAGGATACAAAAAGAACAACATAAAGCCTTATAACTGCACTAAATTACCACTGGTGTGCAAATCATGATACCAAGGTTTGGTTACTTCTTCCAGATACTTGAAGTTTGAAATGAACACAGTACATTATGATTTAAAATCATATTGTCCCGGTAACATAAATTCCTCATTCCTGTCTCCCAAAATCCCTACCCTATTTTTTCTCATTTCAGGGGTTTCTGCCTCAGTTTGATCTCTTCTTTAGTTGGTTCAAGGCCATGTATGATGCGCATGTTTCTAGCCATGACCTGGTTTCTGTCTCTATGCACCTGAAGAAACTTTTTCCACTGCACTGGGTCCTTGGTGTAGCGAGACATTGGGTCTTTTTGCTTCTTTAAAGGAATCTGTAGATTTTGAAGATATATAAATAAAGTGCTACATAATAATTCAGACATAGAAAGACACAAAATCTACTAAATTAATTATGCCACATGGAAAAAAAAACTGCATAAGTGGTAGTCATGAGTAGGCCTATAGCTGCAGTGTTTTGGGGG